>JADQWA010000097.1:227500-229155 GCA_018344505.1 Nebria ingens riversi
ATAATAATCAGCGAAAAGAAGACTCAGCGCCTCCCACGCCATATTGTTTATTATTAAAACGTGTGCCCTCATATTAAAATACAAAACAGAACGTCAATGTCAAAAGGTGAATCCGTGACATGCGAATAACGGACAAATTGTCTTTCTAACCTATAAAATCGCATTGAAATGGGCGTGGCATAAAAACAAGGCGTGTTTAATAGGGGCGTGGTCGTTTTCGAATGCACCCACCTACTTAGCTGTCAGTGTCAGCCTTCAGCCTGTCACAAGTTCAAAACAAACAATTTTATATGTGTGATCTTGCAGTTTTTTTCTGGTTGCGTTTACCCTGTCACTCAATTTAGAACAATGAGTATTGAATTATGTTTTATAGCCATTTAGCATTACAAAACCCATGCGGTTTTCGTAACGTTTAAAAGGGGATTTTTTTGTTGGCCATGAAAACAGATGCTTAGCATTTCGGATTTGTTTGTATTTTATTTTTTAAGCAATCTTGAAAATGATTCGCAATTTGTTTCTTTACCAAAAAAAAATAAATCATTAATGCAGTAATAATAATTCTAATTAGTATTTTGTGTAATTGTGAAAAAGCAATTAAAAATAGTTTTTTTAAGTGATCCTATTTTTGCTTTCTGATAGTGCAAAGTGTGAAGCAAAGCACTAATAATGCGATTTTACTGCATAGTGCATGGCTGCAATAACAAATTATATGCACTTAAAATCGCATTAAAAATCGTTGTTCTTTTACCGCACGAATTACAAGACATTTGTTTCAATCAACAAATGTCCGATCATTGGTTGAAATGGCATAGATCAATTAAATTATCAACGGACATGATATGCTCATTGACATTTGAAATATTTCAATAGCTTCATTTTCATTCTAAATACTATACCTGTCTTCCTGTCAATATAAGTTGAATTGCTGCCTAAGTTTTTTATAATTATAAAACGAAACGTATAACATAATAATTTATAATAAATAACGGTGGAACAATTTATTTTAAATATATTGTTGCATAAAAGTCATATAAATTATATATTTTCGACAAGTTTTAAAATTCAGGCTTTCCTTTTGAGTTTAGCAATTCTATTTTTGTTGTTTAAATATTTATTTATTATTCATATTGTAACAAACGAAGACTATATGAATATTTAAACTTAATACCAGATTTAACGTAACATAAGTACTAACCTAAGGCCCTACTATAGAGATACCGTATCGTTTCAAACATATACTGTATAATTGGAACTAGAAGTTTAAAATCGTATATTTCATTTTTGGTGCTTCGAGCGAAACAACTTGTATATTTCAATAATAATAATTCAAACTTGCGGAAACTGCATATATGTGTTCTTCGTTTTATCGATAGGATAGTAACAAATGTAATTGAAGCACAATTCAAACGATAATATTTATAATTTAGTTGTTATTAACTGCTTATTGGATACGTGTAGGAGATCTAGTTGTGTGAACATTGCTTTTTTGTTTAACTCCACTATAGAGTTGCGCAGCCTTAAGTTTTTACTTTTTATTTCAGTTTCGCTACGTTTAGGCTGTGACTCATTCTAAAACCTAATTTACACTATACAACTAGATTCCTGTACACTAATATATATTAGTTATTCGCTATAATATACATATATATATATAT
>JADQWA010000097.1:229255-236755 GCA_018344505.1 Nebria ingens riversi
TGTTCGGGCGAAGTGCTACGCGTGCAAGAGAATTATTTCCATACAGATTGCTTCAAGTGCAAAGTGTGCGGAAATTCACTTGCCCAAGGAGGATTCTTCAGCAAAGATGGCAGCTACTATTGTACGTTAGATTACCAACGAAATTTTGGTACTAAATGCGCTACATGCAGTGATTACGTCGAAGGAGAAGTAAGTTTCTTAATCTTGTATATCAGAGTCACTCAGGAACAAAAATTCGAATTTTTATTAAAATGTTCACATTCCACCACCAAGAATACTTACATGTATTATTATTGCATATATTAATAATACATTAAATGCCTTTAAATATACTAAAATATTGCATCTTATCTGGACGAGTATCCTATGTTTAACCATTGTTATCTTTGTCAATTAATAGTGCTAAAATTTTAGGTAGTGACAGCGTTGGGTAAAACATACCACCAAAAATGTTTCACCTGCGGTAGATGTCGCCAGCCGTTTCCCAGTGGCGAAAAAGTAACGTACACCGGTAAAGAAGTTCTTTGTCAGAAGTGCATTAATATACCAGTAAAAGAAATCACCACTAACAGCAACACCACACCACAAATCAGTCCCACTGTTAACGATCAAAATGGTAAGTGCCAAATTTAATCATATATTATTTATAATGAATTTATTACACTATATTATAAATTAAATTAAAAACTACCAAATATATAAAAATTATTATTTTAAAATTAATTATATGAACAACATGTATAAAATGTTTAATAAGTAATACTTGGTCTTCACAACGTAATAATTGTAGCATGATTATCTGATTCTACAATGAGTAGCGCGTACAATGAGTATGTATGGAGTATACACATAATTATTATTTCGAAGAACAAATTTATAAATTGTTGAACAGCGCTAAATAAATTACGTTACGAGGACTGCAATTAAAAATGATTTGATTAAAATACGAATTCATTGATAAAATAGGATATCTCCTTACAAATAATAATACATTTTTATAATTTTATTTTCAGTTGAGTATTATGTCTGTCTTGCATACGGTTTACAAAATTCTAATTTAAATCTACCAAGAATAAACGGAATAGCATTTACAGGTTTGTCAAACAAATAAAAAAAGAAAACAACCAATGCTATTTTCTTTTCGTTTTCTGTTTTATTTTCAATTTTTCATCTTGTTGAAATATCTCCGCTATGTGCTTATTTACTTATTGTCTTCGCAATTTTTCAATCATATTTCAAATATCTTTAAAACAAAATAAAAACAGCGCTCATGATACTGGTGGCAGTCACGTGACGTCACATTTCATACTCCGGTCAGTATCATAAACGCTACACAATTCATAAGCCCGATTACAAGGTTTTCAAAGTATACTAAATAATTTTATAGAATTTATAAACAAACCTTGTAAAACGAGCTTCAAAATTCGTTTTATTTTATTACAAAAATGCAATAAACAAGAGTTTTATATCCTATTTTTTACTAAATTATATTTGTTAGAAAACTATTAGGTACATACATCATAATCATTGTTAGAGTACTTGTCTATTATATTTTATTTTTTATTCTAATAGCGTGCTAATATTGTATTTTTTTTTTTTTTATATATAATTCTAATTTGTGTTTATTAATATCATTAGTTATTTAATTTTGCTGTGTCCTGTTTTAAAAAACTACATTGAAATTCAACAAATACATGTTGCAAAAGTGATTTAACAAACTGTCTATTTGTGTCATTTTAATTAATAAAAGACGCATTTTATTTATACAACTAGGAAACGTAGTTATTTCGCATAGTTCCGTGAATTTTACGGAATTTTAACGATATTAATTAAAAAGATATGTTTTCTATAATTATCAAATCTTTCAACCATCTAAAAAATGTCTATGGTCAAACGGAGAAATAAAAAGCTATCCTTTGTAATTGTGTACGTATTACCCATTAATTTCATATATAAAATGCCGTTATTATGTAACTACATAAGACGTAAATATAAAATGTCTTAGTACGATTTTTTAATTATCTCTATTTTGTCGATAAAATCGCATCAACATTCGTATAGAAGAAAACGTTACTGTTATATGTTTTGTTTAGCCCAACTATAAGTTAAGAGTCAATTGGAAGTCATACAACTCATCCTCAATCTTGTCTGTAACATCTATCTTAAAGTTTTGTTAAATGCGCTCAAAAATATTTATATACTGTTGCGAAGAAAAGCTACAGACAAGTATGTCCTATATTTTAAAACATATATATATATATATATATATATATATATATATATATATATATATATATATATATATAATATATATAATATATATATATATATATATATATATATATATATAGATAATAATATATATATATATATATATATATATATATATATATATATATATATATATAATATAATTATATATATATATATATATATATATATATATATATATATATTATATATATATACTCGTATTAGTGATAAATCGAAAATGTGTAAATATGATTACGTTTCATTATTCCTTCATTTTATTTTATATATACATATGTAATATACTTTTAAACATCCCATACTATTCTTTGCACATACTTATTAAATCATTTATAATTATAACAGCTATTTGTACTATGTGGGTATAATATTTTTCGATAATTTGTCATCCTAAAGGCATTTTAACAACACTTGTATAGAAATACAACTTTTTACACTTTCAATTAAAACATGCTGAATTATTGGTTTTGTAATTTAAATTTGTACCCAGAAATTATAAATAAAAACATAAGAATTTAATAATGATAATCGTTATCTGTTTGTTAAAATCAAGTATAGATATATTAAATTACAAAACCAATATTTTCTTTGCAAACCGCCAATGAATAGTTTAGATTTATGAATTATGTACGATTGACTATTTTACAGAATGTGCCGGTTGTAAAGAAGAACTGAAAGAAGGTCAAGCTTTGATCGCGCTAGATCGACAATGGCATATTTGGTGCTTCAAGTGTGGAACTTGCGGCTCGGTGCTCCACGGTGAATATATGGGTCGCGATGGAGTACCATATTGTGAACGAGATTACCAAAAACAATTCGGTGTCAAGTGTGCATATTGTACGCGTTATATTTCTGGAAAGGTGCTACAAGTAAGTGGACATTATTATATTTGAAAGACAACAACCACTAAAGATTCAAACCCCAAATCTCTGAGGTTACGAATCGATTTTTTTTTGTGCACAATTGACTCAATTTTGGTTATTATAGGCGGGTGATAACCATCATTTTCATCCAACTTGTGCTCGCTGCACTAAGTGTGGCGATCCGTTCGGTGATGGGGAAGAAATGTACCTGCAAGGTGGTGCAATCTGGCATCCCCGTTGTGGACCAGGCCCAACAGAAAATGGTACTATCTTAAACGGTACAAGCGAAACTAACGGACATTGTACCGATACTGAATCACGTGGCTACACTTCCGGTCGAGAATTTGATCGGATGAGTAGTTCCGGTGTAAGCGAATTGCAGGTAGGTCCAACAAACTCAAATGTAAATATTGCATGATTGTTTTTCAGTGTTAAAAAACAACGCCCAAATATCAACAATTTTTTTTAATGCAACGAAAATAATATTATTTACAGTTTGTACATTTGTTATAATTATTATTTATATATTTGCTGCAATTTTAATAGTACATAGATTAATCGCTAGATTGTTTATTATTTTATTTCAAATCAAGTTATTATTTATTAGTTTTTTTAGGTTGTTTTTTTGTTTCATTTATTTTTATTTTGCATGTTTTTTTCTGTTGTAATGTTTTCAGTTTTCAATGCGTTCACGCACTCCAAGCTTAACAGGATCTCTGTACAGTCCACCGTCACGTAGGTCTAGAAAGGTTTGTTGTCTTTCCACTTGTCTTTTTCTTTATTTTTCAAACATATATTTATAAACTTTTTGTATTTATATTTCGGTTACTCAGTATGGTACCCTGGACACTCTTGAAAATAATGTTCTTCGATTAGTTCCTCATAGATACATATCATAATTAAACTTGTATAACGTTTTGCCCTAAATTCTGCTAGATAGGTTTTCCATTCTTATTTACAAATCTCATTTGCACATTTATTGTCCAGTTTATTTCAGAATATCAATTTTTCGTGATCCAACTACTAGGATTAATACATTATCAAAATGTATTAAATTAATTTGTCTATTAATATTGTTTATGTATTTAATTTATTTAGCACTCGTATAGAACACCATCTCCTGGTTTAATCTTGCGGGACTATCATAAAAGTGGCCACGATGACATAGCCCGGATATACACGTATAGTTACCTAACGGAAGAGCCTACACTGGGATATCTACGTAGACCCATTGATCCATATGATAAAGCTCCCATTTCGCCACATTTCCATAGACCCACATGTAAGCGTTATTAAATTATAAATTATATTCTATATTTATGAGTTTGTTCTGGCAATTTTATTTTTTAATATATTCACTTTTAACTCAAATGAATTGCCAGTCTACACATGATTGGAAGTTTAATAAAAATAAATCTCTTTAAACTTAAAATAGCGCAACATTCAATGCGTGGTAGTCAATCGGCTGGTGGACGTCTGTCTTTTACCAAACCGACTAAATCTGGAATGAAAGTGATGGTTGATCAAATGCGCTCTGAAACACCGCGCCCCAAATCACCTGGTATGAATAATGAAGAGCCGATTGAATTAGCACATTGGCCCGATGCGAAAAAACCAAAACCTGGCGATCAACCGAAAATCGAACGAGATGATTTTCCAGCTCCTCCTTATCCCTATACTGATCCAGGTTAGTTACTAGTATAACGTATTTGTAATCGATTATATTTGCTTATTTATATTTTCTGCAATTAAATTGCGCAAAAACAAGTAAATTCCTCTTTTGGTTTTAGTTGAAATTAATATGCTTTCATAGTTTTTGATTTATATTTTTAATTGCTTCAAATATTGTTTATGCTTTAAAATTATTTAGTTCAATGGATATAGTGATTGTTTTAATTCGGCTTATCTACCAATTATTATTGTATTTGTTAATAATAGTTTTTGTTTTCAAAAAATATGTTTTCGGAAAAATGGAACAAAATGTTCTACATATTTTCGTAACGCCTATACAAGTGTGCGCAGAACCTCTGCCGAATATACCTTATTAATAAAATGACTATAATTTTGTGTAGTATAGTGTAGCAAATGTATTTGTGAAATAACCAACCACTTGAAATTTTTTACATGCTTTTTGCTCAGCTTGGGCAAGTAAGTAACATTGGCATGGTAGTGTTTTCTAATCTATATCAATTTTTTATTTTGTATTTAGATTAACAGCCAGTCTGTCCACCTCCGAATAGCATCACGGATAAGCTATTTGGCAGATCGGTTATTACTTTGCTTATCTGGGACCTATTCGGAGGTAGAAAGATACTTTATAGATAAAATATTTTTCCGATTATAAATGTCAGTATAATGGTTGTGTAATTGTACTTTGTTCATCATAACATTTAAAAAAATAACAAAATAGTTTTGTTTTGCAATTAAATACTATTTTGCAGAACGAAGACGCCGATGGTCCGACACATATAAAGGTGTACCTGAGTCTGAATCTGATGAAGAACATGTTGACGGTGCTTTGAGTCCACAAGAAATTGAAGATATGCAACTGAAGAAAGAAGAAAAAGAACTGACCAAAATTGCGACGGGCATAGGGAAAGTGTTCTTAAAAAACGTTAAAGAACGAGAGAAAATCAAAAAGTGGAAAGCTGCTCATCTTGATCCTAGAAATGCTAGCAGGTAAATTATCTGACCAGCACATGCTCTTCTTTGAGCTCTTCTATATTTAATAAACATTTTAAATGTCATATAACATCATTTTAGACTTATCCGTATTTTTGAATTAAAATTTTTGACAGATCTAGAGACACATGGGGATTATATTTAAATTTAAATGAATTATAATCTTTTATTACAGAACGCCATCTGCAAACAAAGAACCAGTGTACCGTTTACGGTACGAGTCACCAATTGGTGCTAGTCCTTCACGTAACACCGATCACCCTAAACCTTACGACGAAGACGAATACGATCGATCCATGAGCTGTAGATCAATGTCGTTGGGCAGATCCAGCGGTCAAAATGTTCCTAGTTATAATGGTATGTACTACATACATTTATTAGTAAAATAACCATAGGGGACAGTCTCGGAAAATTATTATTTAAATAAATTCAGTAGAGTGTCGCAAAAGAAATAGCAGCACGTTGCTGTAATATGTATAAACAAGATATTACTTTATAATTATTTTAGCGTTTAAAGATTGTTTAAAATAGTAATGTTTTACGCTATAGGATATTCAGATTTACGACACTCTACTGCAATTTAAAAAAAAACAAATACACAGAAACAATAATTGGCAGTTAGGATTAGCGTAGGTCCTCGAAATACCAATCAACATTAATTTTTAGTAACGATTTTAATGGGGCGACGCTTTAAAAAGGTGAGATTGCATGGCCGCCCAAGTTTTTATAAAAGCACTGCTGAGCATGCTAGTTACAAAAACACCTTTGAATCACACTTTATTCTATTTACATATATTATTATTAATCGATTTTCAAAATTTAATTTAGTATTCTTTAGATCTTTTTTTTTAAGCTTTTGATTATAAGTATAAATAATTTTTTTCAAATATATATTTTGAAGAATAACAATTTTTATTAGACAGACTAAAAACTTCTTCTATTCCCGTGTTTGTAAGAAATAATATTAGTATTTAGACGTATTTCTTAGCAAATAGTCAAAGTATATTAGTATAGACAACTATTAAATCCAATGATATTTATTTGGTTACAATGTGTATATGCCTATGATATACTTAACATATTTCAAGTGATCATAGTTTTTTAAATCTATTCTAGAGGTTATTTTCTGTTTGTTTTATTTGTTAATTTGTCATAATTTTACATGCACACAGCATGCGTATAATTTTATTTTATTGCCTGAACTGTATTCAGTATGTTTGTATGTTTGTTGTTTTTTGTTTACGTGCATTCGTATAGTAGTATCGTCGATGCGTAATGCCCCTAGACCAGGTTACGGAATGCAGAGTTCCACATTACCGGTTGCTGCCCGAAATGGAAACGGATATCATCTTGTGAGTATTTATTATTTTGAGTCATGCAGTTTAAATGACAGTTGTTACAATAATTAATGCGAAACATTCATGGAACAGATACAGTTCGTTCGGAATTCGGTGGTTTCAGAAATTAAAACACACTTATAAATTAAATTTAAACAATTTAGGCTCAATTATATGACATCTAAATAGAATAATATAATTTGAAACACCTATTAGTATTTTCTTAAAATAAACTTTAGAGTACTGAGTAGTTAAATATGGAGCATATTACGGTCCTTCGAACCGGATATTAGAATTATCCAAGAGACAAAATTGTTTTTTAATTTAAATGTTCCTATTGTTAATTA
>JADQWA010000097.1:241755-246197 GCA_018344505.1 Nebria ingens riversi
TTTACGCACAAAATAAGATTACGCATTATAAAATAGTCTTTTTCTATCGCAAGTTTACAAGTTCAATTATTCAACATTATTATTATAAATATTCAATTGTTTTTTATTTTAAATTTTGTCTAAACAACTTTTGTTGTTCTGTGTAATATAATTAGATTTTATAACAAAACGAAAGTTAAAATCATTTTTTAGCGTAAAACATTGTTTATAAAATAAAATATGCAAAACATCTATCGTGTAATAAACGCGCAGTACTGTTGAGCCGTTCTCAAAACGAGTCGTTTTTATCGCAAACTTCATATAAATACATCACATATGATTAAATAATGTTGTCATTTCTATATATATATAAAGAATGGTTAAAAAATTGCGATATCCGAATTATGAAATTGATACAGATAAATTTTGAGAGCAGTTCAACTAAAAATACACCAAAATATAGCGGTTCATATTTCTAATGCAGATTTAGATATATTTTTACACGGAGTTATTCAGTATGTGAATTATACGGTGCAACATTTATTTAAATCGATAAACATTATTTACACTTGAATGCAAGAAATAAATTCTTCATCGATTTAAATATGCTATATTAATTGAAAATGTTATAAAACGCAACAAAAATAACTCTGTTAAAAATTCTTCCATACGTATAAGAACATTGCCATATTTTCTACATAACGCATTACAAACGTGAATCGTCTATACATTTCTTCACTAATTCATATTAACAATTGTTCGTTTTTAAAAAGGTATTTAAGAAAACGAATACAAAATTATGAACATTTTCAAAATATTTAGACAAAATAGTGCGTAATTTCATAAATGACAAACTGTCACAAATTAAGAAAAACATTTTTCAAAGTGCTCTGTGAGGAACTATAATGATATTTTCTTAATATTTATTGTAGTTTTAAGCTTGTCAGAGTGGTGGATATATCAAATAGATATTATTGATAACTTAAGATAACAATTTACGAAATAAATAGTTGGTTCTGTTCGTTTGTCCTACATTTTTTTATTCGATGAAGTTTAAATAATTGACTCAATCAAACTAGAGTTATATTTGCTAATTTAAATTTTAAAAAAAGTGCAGTACAAAGGAATAGATATTTTTCATCCGTATTGTTGCTAATAGCTTCAACAAAAAAAAAATAGTTAAATGCCTCTAAATATTAACCACCACTGCTATAAAAACGCAATAAAATTGCCTCATTGTAAATAAAAACAATCGTTTTCTCTGAAGTAATACACTAAATATTTATTAAGAGAATAAATAAAATTTAAAATTAGCCAATATTAAATGACTATAAAATACTGTTTCGTCAAGTATTACGCGTTTTTTATCAACTAAATATAGCATAATGATTTACGAAATGATTTAATAACCGAATTATGAGATATTTAAATTCATTGACTTAAATATCTGATTTATGTTTTAAACCTTAAATATTGATGTTTTACTTCATAGAAAACGACGTAAAAAATATTAGAATATATGTAGGTTAGAAAAACTCAATGTCGCTATTTGCAGTTACTGACATTTTTGTCCAATTCATAATTAATTCAACTAATTAATATCTAATAGAGAACAAATAATCAAAATTCGTCAAACTAATGCATTATTTTAATCAATATTAAATATTTGAATTAATTATGAGTACATTGTGCATCTTCAATATAAACGTATATTTACGTAAATTTATACTATATTAAAAAAATAACACGTATTTTAAATATAAATTTACGTAAATTTATAGACATTGCAGTGAGATTTTTTTTGTGAAATTTTGGAAGATGTACACAAAAAAAAAGTGAATTTTAAATATAGTCAAAAATATTTTAAATATATATTAATATAAAACAAAAATCTAATATATTATACACAGAATAAAATGCTTAATATTTTTATTATTAGAATGCATTTGAAAGAGTATTGAGAAAAGTGAATTAGGGTATGAAATAATAAAAAAAAAAGAATATAATTTCATATTTTTGTGTTTTTCTAATTTGTAGTAAATCGGATTAGGATTCTTAACTGTCGCTTTTAAATTGATGGTTAACATTTTACGAATTGGACAATTTAAAATATAAATCAAACATCTTGATTTAATTAACAATAATTTCATGAATTTCTTATAAAATAGGATCAACGAATTATTTTGAAAGTTTTTAATAAAAACTACTCAAGATACTTAAAAAATAAATGAAATGTTCAATATCACTCTTCCCTATATTCACACTAGAGTATTATGGGCTGAGTTACTGAATTTTAAAATCTGGAGTTTGATTACAACCATGCAAAATGTGTCTTAAATATTTTTAAAGTATATTTAATTTTAATTAAACTATAGCTATTATAAAACTTAAACTGAATTAATACAAAACTTATCTATTTATCTAAACTTTAAAAGCGACAGTTGAACAGTGGAAAATTGTGAAAAACAGCATTTAAAGTTAATAAAATTGCTTTTTGGGCTAGTCGATGAACATTATATTGTAGTAAATAATGGTACTAAGGTATAATTTAAAATAAAAATTACAAACTATGAATTGTGTAGATTTATTGACTTCAAAGTTGTACGATATCTTTCACAAGAAACGATCATAATATATGGTCCTACATATTACAATTCATCAAGACAAAGTATATAATTATTTATCTTATGTATATTTTTATCAAATGATTGTCTTAGCCAGTGAATTAATTTAGTCAGAATTTTTATGGAGTGGCTAAACATTTTTATGGAGATATGAAGGAAAATTGTCTAAGTCTGGAGTTTGTACATGTAGTATATTTATAAATTATTTATTAATAATAATTATAATATTTTATTAAATGATTTTAATTAATTTGATGTACAAGTATTGCACGTGCTAATTCAATTTCATGTAATAATAAAATTTATTACATACAATATTTCATTATTATAGCATCATCTATCTCTCCTAGAAACTAAAATACCCCCTCACATCCTTTACTAATGAGACGAACCATATACGATTTTTGTATATGTTTTAAACTTATTATTTTTAAGTAGGGAGACGCTATATTATTCTTCACTAATTGTCTTGCATAATATTTGTTGATGATGCAAACAAATTAAATATATACATAATTTATTAGATTTAATTGTTTGTTTAACATATTATATAATAAAAATGTGTGTATGCATCAGTATTATTTTGAATGTATCAAGTAGCGGACGTGTGCTCTGAAATGTTCCTGAATTTAAAACAGATGTAAGTAAAATTTTCTACGCATTTTTTTATACATCTGTTATTATTAAATGGTATGGAAAGACCAACATGAATCATATCCTATTAAACAGCAAAAACGTTTGTTTATTCAATTATAATAGCACGTGTAATCAATTTTATGTTTTAAGTTTTTTTTTGTTGGAATTATAAGATATACAAGTCTTTCCTGTTAAATATTGTTATATTACATTGCTAAGGATGTAATAGTTACACCTTAAAATACTTTAGTGCATTTGGCAACCAAGATTACATTGCTGTAAAACGATTTAAATGTAACTAATTTTGCCAGCTGCAAGCGTTATCAACTAAGTATATATTCTTATGCACTCAACTAATTATGCTTAGAATTCCTCAACAATAATACTAGTAGCATTTTTGATATAAATAAAAGTTCTGTACTAACAATCCTGACGCCAAAATGTAGATAGAATAAAATACACTAAAATTTACAATTACAATCAAAGAATAATTTTGAATATATATTTTATTTAATATTAATATATGATTTTATTGCACTCATTATCCAAGGCAATGACACAGCTTTATTATAATAAGTATAAGTTTTATCATAAAGAGATCTTAATTTAAAATTGTAATGGGTAGATAATAGAAAATAATTGGGATTCACATTTCCTTTGCCCCCGCTAGAAGTAATAAAATCTTACGTCACTGTTTTATCATATGCTGCGAAATAGGTACTTCTTTATTATGATTTTTAAGAGACGCAAAAAATTGAGTGGAAAAAAACGCATATACACAACACAAGGTCAACAAGTTTAAAGTTATTTTTAAACTCAGTAATTTCCATTTCGTTTAATTCATATTTGATAACGCGAAACATTTAGAAGACACTGCGTGTATTCTTTACATTCGGATATATTTTATTATTGATCTTATAAAAACAGTTCATTGAAACGCCGCTAGACAGCAAATATATATGCTGAACTGATGCATCCTTAAAATATGATAATTTTGAGTGTAGGTATATCATAGTTTGATAATTAATTCTATCAAAATAATTAGATTTATTTTGTGAATCGAAAATTTTATATGAATTTATTTAAATGTAAATTTTTAGAGCTTTATAATTTGTTTTGTGGTTACTTCTCCTGTTTGTAAAAGCTTTTGATCTTGTATATGAAGTCTTTCGAAGCAGTTAGAAAGCATACTTACCTGGCGTA
>JADQWA010000098.1:0-84879 GCA_018344505.1 Nebria ingens riversi
TATATATATATATATATATCGTCTTATTCATATATTGAATAGAAAATTTGAGATAAATCGTCAGTATAAAAGTATATGTGGGCGATAGTAAACTATTAAAAATGTGGATTGAAACAGCAACTGCTTGTATTGTATTGATTGTAATAATCTACCATTACTTGAAACACGTGTTTACATATTGGTCTCGAAATGGTGTCTACCAACTTCCAGCACCCATACCATTCGGCAGTGCATGGCCTGTTTTATGGAATCGAAAACACCCGAATGATCTCATCGCAGAAATGTATACGAAAATTAAATCAGAAGGCAAAACTTTGGCTAGTTTCTACTTTTTAAATAAACCACATCTTTTAATTACCGATCCAGAGCACATCAAGCACATCTTAGCGACAGATTTTTCGTATTTTCGTAATCGTGGTATTTGGTGCCATGAAAGTTTGGATCCATTAAGTTTAAATTTGCTGCAATTACCAGCGAAGCGATGGAAAGAAATCCGCTCGAAATTATCACCATTTTTTACTCCGAATAAAATGAAGAATATGTTTTTTACAATGGAAGCATGTGGTCCATCTTTGATCGAGGTTATTTCAGAATATGTGGAGAAAGCTGAAGCAATTGATGTTAAAGATTTGATATGGAGATTTACTGCGACAGTGATTGGTACTTGTTTGCTTGGTTTTGAAAGCAACTCCATGAAAGATTCAAATGATGCCGTGAAACTAGTTGGAAAAGATATTTTTGAACCTGATTTATCGGAATCGTGGAAACGACCTTTGTTCTTTTTTTGCGCCCAATATCTTGAAGTACTTGCGACTATCTGCCACCACTAAATTCGTTACAAGTTTCTTTACGAACTTAATGAACGATTGCATTGATTATCGGGAGAAGAATAATGTAACTCGAGCAGATTTGATGCATATTTTGATTGATTGTAGAAAAAAGACAGGAGATGTGGACGGTTTGACTTTGGAAGAAATTTCTGCTCAGTCTTGGTTATTCTTTGCTGGTGCTTTTGATACTACAGCTTCTCTGGTTCAGTTTTGTTTACTTGAATTGTCTCTTAATTTGGAAATTCAAGATAAAGTACGAAGCGAAGTTGATAATGTTTTGAAATTGCATGATGACAAATTTTCCTATGATTCTTTAGCACAAATGATATATACTGAACGAGTTGTCAAAGGTATGATATTCAGTACTATTTTTATATAACGTTTGTTTATTAATCGAAATAAGTTATTGTTAACGTTTAAATGCGCATCATATTAATTATTTATAAAGTAGCATTTAACACGATCTTCATACTGAAAGATCATATTTATAATATTTTAGAAACACTCCGAAAATATCCCGCCCTAGGTTATTTAAATCGAGAATGTACAAACCAATATAAACTTCCGAATTCCAACGTAACTCTTCAAATAGGGGATTCAGTTATAATTTCTACATATGCTGTACAACGGGATCCAGATAATTATCCAGATCCAGAGATATTTGATCCAGATCGCTTCAATAAAGAATATCAAAATGTGAATCCTTATATTTACTTACCTTTTGGCGAAGGGCCAAGGAACTGTATTGGTAATACATTGCTATACAATTATATATATATATATTATATATATATATATATATATATATATATCTATAATATATATATATATATATATATATTTATATATATATTATATATATATATATATATATATATATATATATATATATATATATATATATATATATATATAGTAAAGGCCAATACCATCAAGTATATAATATATAATATATATCATATATATATATATATATATATATATATATAATATATATATATATATTTATTTATTTATGTATTTGAGTATCTTCTTAAAGGTCTTCGCATGGGAATGATGCAAGGAATCTACACCATCGCTTTGATGATCAAGCATTTTAAATTTTCAATAAATAAAAGAACAAAATGGCCACCAACACAAGCTAAAAATACTTTTACAATGTCCATTGATGGGCATTTGTGGTTAAATGCTGAAAATGTTTGATTATATTTTATATTTATTTTTATTATATTTACTATATTATAGTATAGAGTATAATAGTTATAATAGACATTTTATTTGTATTATGAAAACCAGTGGTCAAAATTTCTGTATAATATTTTATATCGATAAAAAATTAAATTGATTTTAATAAAACCATTCGACGCGACCCAGTAAATCAACCATATAAATACTAACTGTCAATTGTCCCAATTTAAAAATTTCAACCAGATAATCGCACATGTGTTATACAGTACTCATATTATGATAATTTGTTATTATTTTGTCAATAATTGTAAAGCAGTGTAATTATTATTTTGGAAGACAAAAGGGTTATTGGTGTTGTTTTATTTGTTTTTTTTTATTTGTAATATTAACTAAATATTGGATGATATGTATCAGTTCGACAGAAAAGTAATAGAGTAACGACAAGAATGGATAAAGTAACGGCAAAAAAGATTAAAGTAGCAGCAACATAATTTTTTCACACAACAGAAAAATAAAATGCACGATTTCAGCAGTGAGGTATTGCAAATTTTCCCAACAATTATTTAATATATCAAATTATAATTTCCGGAGCTTACTAACCTTATTCAACCATGCGGGGCTTACACATTTCACTTAAAAACAAGCTTCGCCAATGCCTAAAGATTGACATGGCGAATTTTCATATGAATGAATAATATTTGAACTATAATTAAAATGATCAAAGAAGCAATCAAACCAAAAACGACATCTTTCTCTCTCTCTCCCTCTCCGTTAATCTTTTTGTGCGGACGCCCGCGCGCGCGTGTGTGTTTAAACGATTTACAACCCAAAACTGCCAATGCTGTAATTATAAAACTTTAAACATATGATTTGTGTATGACTCACAAAAAAAATTATTTTTGAAAAGAATATTCAAACCGGATGTGCATGTTTACTCTATCAATTTTTGGAAATGATACAATATCTCTCGTCCTACTTATCAATTAGTAGGTCTCAAGAGAGCGTAGTACCAAATTAGAATTGCATTGCTAAGAGAACGTTGCTACGATTGTCAATACAAAGCAATTGTCAATATGGCGTGGTCCCACCACAGACCTCTGTGGATGTGGAACCTACCTTAACGTGGTGACAGAGCTTACGCACTCAACAATAATTAACAAACCATACATACATACACACATAACTTGATGCCTATTCCCATCAAATGGGGTGGCAGAAACTTCTTTACATTCATTCACATTTTGACAATCTATCGCCATTAAACTCTACCTTTACAAACTTCTTTTGCTTCATTCAAATTCATTAAATTCTTCACTCATGCACTTGTATTCCCCTTACTCATAGCATTTCTTTTGCATAACTCTTTCTCAGTCATATTTATCTACTTATTCCGAGGACGACTTCGTATTCTCACACCATTCATCTCGCTTACGTGAATCTTTTTTGTTAATCTTTTATTGGGCATTCTTTCAACGTGACACCATATCACCTTGTTCAGTTAAATTGATAAAAACATTTGAAAACGCATCAAGTTAGTTAAAAACAGCGGATATTCAGTTAATTGTTAATATATAAAAAAGCTGGCATCAAGTTAGCAATAAACAAAAAATAAAATAAAATATGACAATCCATTTTTGAGTGTGTGCAATTCATTTTTTCACCACGTATATTTAAACTAAAAAGAAGATAATTCAGTTGAATCATCAACAACGCACCTCATTTGACTCTCACCTTCTGATAGCCATTATACCTTTCCACGGATATCTTAAATGATTCTTAAGTAAAAACTAACAGGCTTCACACAAGGTTTTGCTAAATATTAAAAAAGTTGACTAGGGCATATGTTATTAAAATATATATAATACTGCAGAGCATCAACAAATTGCATAACTTTTATATGTTGCGTTGATATACCTAACCCTAAAGTCTATACGATTTTTTATTATCTTCAATAAAATACAAGGAATCATGTAAATTATAAGATTTCCGTTTATTTCTGACAGCACTAATCTAAAGAGTTATACCTACTACGATTATCAAAGTTCAGTGCGAACCACTGCATGTGTTTTATTTTATTGTCTATCCTATTTAAATTGATATACTTACCACGTATAAGAAATTCTAGTGCGGGGCACTGCAAATGTTTCATAGTATAAGCCCTGCTATCTTATTTTTGCATATCCTTAGTATGGTATCCCCGTATTCCACGACTGTAAATTTTTACGAATAGTAGCCTTTCCTTGCGTAATCATGTATGATTGATTGCCTGTACTATGTACTATTAAGGGTTGTTACTTGGCGTGTTTCTTCAAAGCTACTACATCATATTTAATTTTGCGTTTTTTTTTTCAATTGAGTTAGTGAGAATTCTAGCACTTTCACTGACTTCCAAGTCAGTAATTATTGTGTTGGTTACTTTAGAATTTGTGTATGTGTGTGTTCTATTTATACTGGTGGTCTTCTCATACAGTATGACACGTACTGAGGGGAAGGTCATGTTAAAGTTTGCAGGGGTCATCAGGGCTCGCATCCGTCAATGTCGGGCAAGACCTGGCCAGTAGCTAGCGGGTGTATCGTGTTGCATCTATCACACATATGTATATTAACGAACGTATATATGATCGTAGACGTATGTATAATGGATTATAATGTATACTCATGTAGGCCGGTTTCACACTCGTAGGTACACATGTATCAGCTCGGCACGCATGCATGAATGCACCTTCCTGTCCATGAGAATGAGATTTTCAGATTATTAATTTAATTCGCCAGACGTGTAGATTATATATATATATATATATATATATATATATATATATATATATATATATATATATATATATATATATATATATATATATATATATATATATATATATATATATATATATATATATATATATATATATATATATATATATATATATATATATATAGGTATATATATATATATATATATATAACCTCGTTTAAAAATTAAAAAAAAATAGGGCGCGCACGCATGTCACCGATTTACATAATCTTGCATCTTTAGAAAAGTTAAAATTTCTCGCAAACATTTCTAAAACCTAATCCTAAATAAACATACTGTTTAACTTGCTCTAATCGATGTCCATCTACCACAATATTACACACTGTGTTGCATTCTTGTTTTCGAGCATTATAACCTTTGGTTTACCTACATTCAGTTCAAGACTAGTATACCTATTTTCTGTATCTACACAGTAGCTCTTCTGATTCGCGACATCATCTGCATAAGCTAAAGCAGGAACAGTCATACCACCAATAGTTACACCATCATTTTCACCACACAATGGCCGGCGTAATAATACATCCACGTATATATTAAATAGCCAGGGCGACATCGCGCAACCTTGTTTTACACCAATTTCAATATCAAAACATTCACCTAATCTACCATCAACTCTTATTGCTGTTTTACTACTAGCATATAGCACTTGTATGGCATATAACAACACCGTATTCTTTCAAAATGCACCATAAACTCTCGCGTACATGTTATCAATAGAGAAAGTACGAGTAAGAGTATAATTTTTGAACCAATTTTTAATAATAACTCACAAGAAGTAAACTGTGCTACGTGTGGATCAATTGTTTGCACGAAGGCACAGATGTTCAGTCTGTGGCTCGCGGTGCCAATTAATATTTCAAGCATCTGTACTGTCTTGCACTGGACTTTCTTATACGTAGATGGTATATTTTGTTTAGATAACAAGGATATTAAAATACAAAATTTGAAAAATTCAAGCCAATATAATTATTCATTAAGCTATTAGCAATTATGAATAGCGGAAGTACTTTAGTTCTCAAATATTATAAAAACGTAACAAAATGTTTTTATGTAATATTATTAATATATTACGACCCTCTGAAGTACTTTCCAACTTAATCTATTTTTGACAATCGATTTCATATTTCAAATCACAAATTGTTGAGTCCTTTTCGTGTGTGTATGTTTATGCGTATTCTTTAGCCAAAACTGTTAAATGTAAAATTTTGAAATTTTAAACTTAAGATTTCTAGACGGTTCGCACGATAATCTGTTATTTTTTAACAGAATATTCAAAGCGGTGGTGCACGTTTTCTCTAGTTATTTTTTGTTGTTCAGCAATATCTTCAAAACGGCTGCACTTGCAGTAAAAATAGTTATATTTTTGAAGGATATTAGTATTTCGCACAAGTTTTGTTCGAAAACTGCATGTTTACCTATTCTAAGTAGCTGCACTTACAGCAAATATATTAGTATTTAAAATGAAAGATATTAATATTTTTCACAGCCTTCACAACTGTTTGGCAAGTTTCTTTATAAAATGTAGCAGTTACAAGAAAATGACTCTTGAAGTTCCTAAATTTCTTATTTATGTTGCCATAGTTATGTAGGTATGTAAATTTATTTATATATGAATTCAATCATATCAACTATGCCTGCCAATATTTTAACAGGGAAATTAAATAGACTATTTCCACCTTAAGATAAGTTCCAGATAGTTATTTGATAGATAAGCATAGAAAATTTACATGCAAACAATTGAACTATCTACCAGAGATTATTTCCGGGGCTTTATTCGGAGATGGAAATATTGACACTTGGGGCCAGTGTTATAAACTATTTAATCTACCATTATAATTAATTTGACAACTAAATTTAAAAATAAACTGACTGCAATGATTTTTTTCTCATAAGTGATTCGATATTGTTTATTTTAATTGAGGAATACATTTTAATGATAGATTGTTTATAATACTGGCCCTAAATCCATTGTTTATTAATTTGATATTAGACATTTGATATCGATCGTACAAAATAAATTGAGAGAGAAGTGTTTAAAAAGTTAGTGATATATTCAAAATATAAATATATTTTGTAAGTTATTTAATTTATTTGCAGACTAACAAATTTCTGTTCATGAATTTTTAAAAATTTGTTTTATATTATCCTTTCTAACTAAACTAATATACCTACAACGTATAAGAAAGGCCAGTGTTTTATATTAAGGCTTCACTATTCGTGCTTTGCATAAACTGCATCCAATAAACTTTAGCCAAAGCTTTCGTTTACTTTTTCATATCTTCTTTCATAATACTATACTTTAAAGGTAAACAAAGAAAAACTAAAAACAAGTTATGTTATGAAAATGCATATTGTTAAAGAAAAAGGACGGTCAAGATTATAAATGGCCGGGAATATAAAATTTGAATTGAGCTAGAAAGAGCACATACAATGAGTGACCTGCTAGTCACGGTCACTTATCTATCACTACAAAATTTACATTATATACGGTTGCATAATGACTGTGTTGAAACCAATATTTTAAAATATCCTTTCGAAACGCTGAATAGGGCAGTTTTAAGCGAAGAGTAACAAGTCATGCTGATATTGCTTACATAAATCATCTTCAAAATTGTAAGCATACTCTATACCTATTTTCTCAGAAAATTAGATACTGACAGTGACAGTATTATGAGAGAATAAAAAGGGGGACTCAAATTTGCTGTGATTTTATTTAAAGAGTAGCTACTAATTGAATATCAACATAATTCAGTTTATAAAAATTAACTGGGAATGTCGAACGACGAGTAGATAGGTACGAAGAATTTCTGTCCGTATTTTTAAATACGATGTTTAGTCAAATGTCAAGAAAAAGGAAACAAAACGACGGTTTCCCTAGTTCCGTCTCACTTTTTTTATTTTTTATCTAAACGAGAAACAGATGAACTCGCTAACAATGTAAATTCGTTCTCGTTCTCAACTTGAATGCGATGTAAAACACGGCTGATAGATTTTTTATATTTGGATGAACAGATACAACATTTTTAGTAACTTCAAACAAGAGGAATTCAACACCAACCTTTTTAACTTATCTATAGGTACAGAAATTTATTATGGTAGGCAATTTGGTATATAAATATATATATATAGATATATATATATATATATATATATATATATATATATATATATATATATATATATATATATATATATATATATATATATATATATATATATATATATATATATATATATATATATATATATATATATATATATATATATATATATTTATACATATATATATATATATATATATATATATATATATATATATATATATATATATATATATATATATATATATATATATCAAGATTTATCTTTAATTAAATAATCCGTAAGGGTTTTTTTGTTGACTATAAAAGCTGCATATTGCCAGCAATAACAAAATTTTGTTCAATACCATATAAAACGCTACAAAATTTTTACAAATATTCATATTACAAGTATTTCTTTCTAAAGTAAACCCTTTCCTATAAATTGAAAATGCTTATTTTACATATTTTCCTCTAATGTTAGAATGATAAAACATCTGCAGTGCCTTCCACTGGACTTTCTTATACGTAGTAGGTATATTTTGTTTAGATAGGAAAGATATTAAAATATGAAAATGTTTAAATTTCAAGAATATATTTTCATATTCATTACGTTATATTTGAAATTATTATGGCCGGACGTTTTTTAGTTTTTATGTATTCAGATTCAGTGCAGTGCAAGACGATCTTATTGTTAAAACATTATTTAATATACGGCGATTTTTAAAAAGCTTCTTTTTTCTGTGCAAATAATATCTATACATTACGTAAAGACATCTGCTTTAAATTTAATCTTGTAAAGAGAAAAAGAAATGTACATATAACATAGAAACATGTATTTACTTGTTGGGGCTTGCGTTTGAATCCCTTCGTCGCTAATTTAATCGAACACGCCCAATTGCTTCTTGGATGATGATTTCGTTTTTCTTTTTCATTCATGGATATTTGAATTTATGAACGTAATTCGTTAACATCTGATTTAATGATTATCTAGCAAAGAACAAGGTCTTATCTTGTTTTGTATAAACGATTCTTACTCGAACTTTTAGGGTAAGAGAAATTGTATATCCGATTTCTGTTGTAGACATACGAATATACTACCCGTATTACCAGATCGCACAGAAAGTTGATCAGATATAGGAAAATAAGTTCTAGAAATACTCATTGCGTTTACTTGCTTGAAGTCAGTCAGTCTGTCTGTGTCTGTCTGTGTGTCTAACTGTGTGCCTGGCTGTGTGTCTGGTTGTGTGTCTGCCTGTGTGTCTGTTTGTGTGCCTGTCTTTGTGTCTGCCTTTGTGTCTATCTTTGTGTCTGCCTGCGTGTTCTTCTGTGCGTATGTATGTGTGTCTGTCTGCCTGTGTGTGTGTGTGTCTGTCTATCTGTGTGTATGTCTGTGTCTGTAGAATAAGTGAGAGTTTAATGAGGTGGTATGGTCATGTCGAATGAAAGTATAATAAAACAGATTTACGTGGGCGAGAGGAATGGTGTGAGAATGCGGGGTCGTCCTCGGAATAAGTGGATAAATATGATTGAGAATGAGTTGTTCTAAAGAGAAGTTGTGAGCAAGCGGAATAAAAACGCATGTATGAAGACTTTAATGAATTTCCATGAAGCAAGAGAGGTTTGTCAGGATAGAGTCGAAAGGCGTAAGATTGTCAAGATGTAAATGGATGTAAAGGGTTTTCTGTCACCTATTTGATAGGTATAGGCAAATCCAAGTGAAAACTTTGGTATGCTACTAGGAAAATGAAAATTTCTTCACAATTAATCAAATGTGACAAGGTTACCTGTTACATTTATTTGTGCATTGAATGACTTGAATAAATAAATACTTAAATAAATAAGCACCTATCATAGAAAGGACACTTATATAACCATATACTTATTACACGAAACTAATTTCTGCCTAACCAACAAGGGAAGATAGCTGATGCATATTAGTTTAACAGTTAATTTTATATTATATATATTACCAACTTCTAGAAAAGATTAACATGCAAGGTATTGCAAATGTTTAACTCGAAATGTAGTAAATATGATAGGCTACAACTTATAAGTATCAAATTTGGCCAGCAGAAAGCGAGCTGTTCATTTCCTTGGCGAACATTTGCCGGCGTTTTACATTTGTCACGGCGAACAAACCTACGTAAAAAATGATGTGCCAATTTCAATTAATAATAATTCAAAAATTGTTACGCTTGTAAATATATTTCTATTGAAATTTTAACTTCTATATTACTGTACACTAAGCACTTCTGCCTGTTGCGTTTTACGTGAGCATTTGTAAAATGTTGAACAATTAAAAATTATCAAATAGTCATGAGCACTTAGGCGTGAATATTATAGCGATGATTATTGGTGTATGATTGTACTCGCTGCATGGGCTTACGCTTCCCTAAAATCTTTTCAAAACTATATTTTCACATTTGTTATAACGTTTAACAAGTTTATTTTTAAAAATATTTTCATTAAAATGATTTATAACTTAATAGATATTTTTGGACGCAGTACAATACCTACTAATCTTTCGAACTGAATACACAAAATCATTATTCATCTATTTTGACATCAAAACATCTTTTCTTGCTATCATTACTAGTAGTGTATGAAATTTTAACAATAGATTCTTTTGCTGTTGTTGAATAAACAATTTATGGTTTGTTTGTCTTATTATGAAATTCATAATATTTTACAGGTAGTTAATCTATGTTATAAATAATGTAAGATTTTATAAGCGAAGCAATATGTCTTTAGCGTCGAGTAGAAAGTTTGGTACGGTATATTCATTAGGAATTTTCGCTACTCTTCTTGTGGGGAACTGCACTTTGCTACGTGCCTCAGATAAGAAGATTATGGCATAAGCTGAATATCTAATAGGAAAATATGACAAAATACTTTCAGCCTAGCTACATACATAGGTATATCATACTCCCAATACAATATAAAATTATCGTACTTTGAAAATTAAAATCTATTACGAAAAACGAAAAATACTGAATATGAAAAGAAAAATATCTGCAGTGCCTCGCACTGTACTTCCTTATTCGTAGTAGGTATATAAGTTTAGATAGGAAGCAGAATAAAATACAAATGTTTAAAAATACAAGGATATACTTATAATAATTCATTACATATTAGTAATTATTATGACCAGAAATATGTTAGTTTTCAAATAAATGAACTACCTCACTGAATATATTCTTCAATTCTAAAAAATCTTGAACAAATGGCTAAACTCGTTTTGAATGTGCGCGCATTCAAAATGACTTATTCGAAGACTAAGAAATTTAAATCTTAATCACTTCTCTGCCTATAATAATTATAAGTGTTCAATATTTAGGCGACATATTTATGTATTATATAGGTATGCAAAATTATATTTAATAAATCGTATCAATTATGCCTGTCAGTTGTTGTACAGGAAAATAAAATAAACCCAAATAATTGACATTTAACATCCATGGTCGTAAAAATAGATTTAGTGAAAATGCGTTACAAAGGTTAGTAAAGTATTAAAAATATTATATATTAATATTTGGTTTTAAGTTCATTTGAATATTAAAAGTCGTCCATTTCTATAGTCCGGGTAGACAAGCAACAACCTTACGTCACAGTCAAAAAGTTACTAGATTGAAATTGTACGTTTACACTACTATAGAATCGAACATTTTAAAGTTGAAACTTAGTTTTGTGGGGTCATGTTGACCTTTAGAAAACAAAATAGCTGTTTTAAGGCTAGTTAACAGAAAGTGTTTGCATGATTCTCATAAAAAGACGCGCGTTTTTTCAAGAACTGTAAATGAAAAAAATTATATATCAGCGCTTTTTAATAATTTCAAATGAATCTATTTTAACTTATTCTAACAAAAACCTTCGTCGGATATTTTTTCTCTGCCCCCTCCACTCCCCAACTTTGTCCTGGCTTAAGGGGTAACTCTTTTAGTTTCTTCGCCGATATTTCAGTTGAACTAACCTTTACAAAGCCTGGCTTACGCTGAATAAAATACTACCTATTGACAATATGTTCCGCGATTTTATTTGCGTGTAATTCCTTTGTTTATCAATAGATTTAGCAATATAAAGGTATAATTAAATATGATACGCTAATTGGGAACTTGTTTTATATTTTAAAATAATAAATATTGATATTTCATTTAGTCATACTTTCATGCATACGATTTTGATATTGTGTAAACTCAACTTCGTCGGCAACTGTCAGTGAGACGCCTCAGTACTCAGTTTACCCTATTTTAAATCTAAAATATATTTTTTAGAAACTTGAAAATAAACTAAGCTTACAATTCATTTGTAGGTTTGTTTTTGTAACTTAACCACAACAAATTAACAAACGTCAAACTAATTAAACAACGATACAAAAGTATGTGTAAACGTAGTAAATGTGTAAAAATTACCAACTTATAAGTACAAAATATTTTAATCTTCTATATTAGGTCGAGAAACTGGACAAATAATATATTTTGAAATGAAATTGATATTCTTTTTAATAATTTTTAATAAGCACTTTTCATTTAATTTCAATAATCTTTTAAGCCAGCAGGAAATTTCATGTTGATAAGTTTTTAGCAGGTTATAGTTACACAATGACGTAAAACTTGTCTGCGTTATGAATAATTATATTCTCTTCACTATTTAAAAATTTGTATTTCAATATCATTCCTATTTAAACAAAATATACTTACTACGTATAAGAAAGATATTAAGCATTCGTCCGTATTTAGCATCATTAGATTATACATACCAAAATAAAAATATTGTAATATTTTATACAATTGATGAGCGAAGTAAAATGATTACACATTACCACTCACGTATAACACATTTGAGTTTAATTGACATATATAGTATATGACCTTTAAGCTAAATCAGGTAGTCTGTTGTTCCTCGGAATACGGTATGGCTAGAACCGTAACTCGGCCGTGCATCAGCAACAACAGCAACAAAACAGCAACAACAATGCCGTGGGAACAAGTTGTAACTACCCTTTTAGCAATTTTATCGAGAAATTCATTCTTATATAAGTCACCAAATAAAATAGTCTAATGAAAAAATTTCTTATTAGTTACGCCTTCGCCTGTTTGTTTTGTTTATTTAAGAAAACCCATCGGTCCGTTTACTTCTAAGAAAATGCGATTTGACGCTCGGGAAGTATGCGCCATAAAGAGCATTTTCCAGGTAATGTATAAACTAACAAACTGAAGTCGGTAATTGTAGTTTCTATATTGGAATAACGACAGACTTTTAAAAAAGTAGACAGATTTAAACAGCGCGAATTTTAAAACTAAAAATATTCTTCATTATATTTTTAATATCGAAGAAGTCAGAGGTCGATAAGCCATATTAAAAAAAACATCATACGTGAAACAGAATTTAATAGGAATGAAGGAAATAATTAAACAAAAATTCTTAATTATCTTGCTTTTTAATTCACTTGCTAATTCACAGTGTCCCTTTCTTTATATATATATATATATATATATATATATATATATATATATATATATATATATATATATATATGTATATGTATATATATATATATATATATATATATATATATATAATATATATATATATATATATTATATATATATATATATATATATATATATATATATATATATATATATATATATATGCTTATTTTACATATTTTCCTCTAATGTTAGAATGATAAAACATCTGCAGTGCATCCACTGAACTTTCTTATACGTAGTAGGTATATCTTGTTTAGATAGGAAAGATATTAAAATATGATATATATACGAGGGTGGTCTGAAAAGTTTCCGACCTCAACATGAAGATAGCAGCACTCGTAAATAAAAGCTAAGGAATTTCGTTGTTCATCTGTTGACAGTTACTCACCAAAGTTTCAGTCATTTTGGACGCGCAGTTGTTATGTAACAGTCGTTTGAGTGAGTTGATGCGAGTGTTTTTATGAAAATGGACAAAATCGAGTATCGAGCTGTCATCAAATATTTGTTTTTGAAAGGCAATACGCCTACGCAAATCAAAGATGAGTTGGATTCTGTGTATGGGGACTCTGCACCATCATTTACCACAGTGAAATTTTGGGCAGCTGAATTCAAACGTGGCCGTAAGAGCTTGGGAGACGATGAACGTTCGGGACGTCCAAAAACTGCAACTACCGACGAAAACATCGCCAAAGTTCACGAAAATGGTGCTAGACGACCGCCGATTTAAAGTGACAGAGATAGCAGAGGTTATGAACATGTCAAAAGAACGTGTTTGTCACATATTAAATCAACATTTAGACATGAGAAAGCTGTCCGCGCGTTGGGTGCCGCGTTTGCTCACGTTAGACCAAAAACGTGTCTCACACCTCAGCGGTTGCCATGGCGAAAGTCCACGAATTACAGTTTGAACTGCTTGACCATCCGCCTTACTCACCAGATCTAGCCCCAAGCGACTTCTTTTTGTTCCCTCATCTAAAAATTGCGCTCGGGAGGACAGAGATTTTCGTCAAATGAAGAGACAATCACCTTCGTGAACAATTATTTTGCAGAGAAAAACGCCGAGTACTATTTGAACGGGTTACAGAGATGGGAGCATCGCTGGGAGAAGTGTGTAGAGTTACAAGGAGACTATGTTGAAAAATAAAAAATAAAAATCTGAAAAAATGTCTTGTCCACCCTCGTATAGATATATAATATAATATAAATATTATAATTATGAAAGAAAAGAAAAAAAAATACATCAAATGCTACTCGGATGACTACAGCCGCAAAATCGACCGAATATTTACTATTTATTTCATATGAGTCACAGTCCGTACGCAGGCACAAGTTGACTATATTTATCTAATAGTGAATTTCTCAAGTTCACACTATGGATAGAAACCATTAGCTTTAGTTCCTTTTATTTTTTTTTTGCATAGACGGCGCCACCATTCAACCAGGTGTATTCATAAATCTGAGAACCGCGAATTGCTATCATCATCAAAAATATGCTATTTTTACGATACAATAAAAAGGTATTTCGTTAAATAAAATCTAAAAAGGAATTTCAATCACATTGGTACCATACTTGTGGTCTTAAAACCATAAAACTACCCAAACAATCTAATTGGCTATATCTCCAGCCAGGACACGTTTTTTTTTTAAAAATATATTTTAATGTGTAATTGCATAAAAAATGCCTGGTAAAAATATCATTTTATTCTAATTGTTTTTTTTCGGAGATAAAAAATGAAAACCACAAAAAAAGGCACTTTTTCATAGTTTTTAATTTTTTTCTCCCAATAAAAACAAATAGAAATAATTGAAATTTTTACCAGACATTTTTTATGCAAATACACATCGAATGCATATATTTTTTTAAAAAAAAAGGCGGTTCTATGTCTTTATACGAGCTTGATGATTCACCTTAAATAACATCCAATAAGTTTTATTTTGTACCGTGGCCAGTCCTGAACGGATCTATGGAAACTAGTACTATTAGTATGTAATGCATGTCTTTGATTATGTCCTTCAACACTACTTTCTTTACAAATCGATACCAGACAGCTTATGTCACCTAAATTTAATTATTATAACCGTTTACTTTTTAATTTGATTTCATTCAAATGTATACTTATTAAAGCAACAAATATTTTTTATTTTATTTATTTATTAAACTAAATTTTTGCCTAAATTACATAGTTTCGCTTATTCTAAAATAGAATACTACCTTATATAACACAAATGAATACAAATTATAATTTTTAGTTTAACCTTGGTTCTAAACTTTTTATAAATATATTTATATATTGTTATATATTCCTAAATGATTATATAGCGAGCACATTCTGTCTACGTAAAATAATGGTTTAAGTCTTCCTTTATATGCAGGTATATAAAAGTTCAACTTTTCTAATAAATAGGGACACGAAAAGTTGTTATGTATAAGTTTATATAAAAATACTAAGTTTCTTAGATTTCGTTTTTCTTGCAATTTTGACATGTGAAATTGATTTAATAAATATTGGTGTGGCAGATATATGACGATCAATATATACGCTAATACAGCGAATAGTCAAATATAGATCAAATTCTAATGGTTCGAATAATTTTAATAATTATAACAGTTCCAATGGTATCAAATATGATATACAGAAAATAGAGCATTTCATGTAAAGACGTAAAAATAAAATGGTAAGTATTCATGATGTATAAAAATATTTATATATAAAAGTAGAAACAGTATTGTTCATTTACAATTAGGATATGACTATTACAAAGAGATTTATTTTATTCAAAATCTAAATTTAACGTATCAAATTTTGTATTTTACTGGTGAAATATAATAATACTCTGCTAAACAGTTTACTGACCAAAACAGAGATTTTACAGATCAACTAAATACATTTACAGTACAGACCATTTATATTAAACTACTGACTATTTTGTTGTACTTAAAATATATTACTCGATATATAAGATTTATGTTTTTGTCAAATTTCATATAGTACATATTACGTATTGAAATGTTTCATTTTCTGCTTTCGTCACATATAAAACATCTGCATTGTCTTGCACTGGACATTCATATACATACGAAGTAAGTATATTAGTTACGATAGAAATTATAATAAAATACAAATTTGTAAAAATTCAAGGAAATAATATTAACAATTATAATTATGTCGATCAGAAATGTGTTAGCTTGCAAATAAATTAAATACTTTAAAAATATATACCTCAGTGTAACAGTATTTTGTATATATCAGTAATATATTAAACACTACTCTCAATCTGTTTTCTACAATCGATGTCAAAACCCGAATTATTTTAATTTATTTAAATATATATAAATTCTCAAACCATCATAACTATGGCAGCATTAATACTTCTGGTTTGTACATTCATACTAAAATAGGAAGGTTTCTTGCGAACCATATACAAATATTAAGTTTAAAGTTTCTTGATTACAGGTATAACAGTTTTGGTTGTAGAGCGCGAAAATATCTTTTTAATTCATGGTACTTGCTTTATCACGAGTGCAGACTATATATGGCCACTATCAAGAGTGGAAGTCCAGAAGGGCGAAACCAAAGAGGAGAAAGCTGCTTAATGGAACCCAAAACTAAATTACCATCATAATATCTCAGCAGAACAACCAACTTACTGCTCCACTGATAATTGAGCATTCGTTTCGCTAATACTTAGAGCTCGCCATAAGCGAGTACTTTCACACTGGCCGCGCCAATGCTTAAAGGTTCACTTGGCGTATTTCTATATAAATAAACTATATGCAGTACTATAACCATCAATATCATAGAAATTTTAGGCAGCTATCGATTGAAAAGGATTTTATTTATCGTACTTCAGACATACACAGATAAATGTCGTTAGTAACATCAACGCAATGTTTAGGCAATTATTATATTAAATATTTTTATCGGCGTAAGATTTTCATTTTTGATATGTCAAGATCAAAATAATATGTTAAAAAAAAAGCAATATTTAAGGTAGTTGTATTATTTACGAACCAGTAACTCCGAAAGTGAAAAACCTAGTAGATTTGAAAAGTGAATGTTATAAATTGTGTATCTGTAGATTATGTATACCAAATTTGGTGTCAATCCATTCAGTATTTTCAGAGGAGAAGTTGTGACAAATTTGGTCTTACGAGCGAGCGAAGACTAACATTCAAGTATATGAGTTATATATTTTTGGATTCAGAAGTCAAGACGAAGAAAAATGAATTCTGTAGTAAAGAAAATTTTCAATCCGACGTTCTTACACACAAGACCGAATGCTTTATCTCTTCGTACGTATGGCGAGCTAAAATGATTATTGAAAAGCAGTCTTGTTTTGACTTATTATCTGATCATTTACCATCATTTTAACACTTTGCTTAAATTAAGCGTTATTAAAATACAATTAAGGTTAAAGAAATGGTGCATCACGGCAAATAAATTAAAATCAGTGCACGCTTCTTTTACAACAGACAGAGAAACAAGTTCTACGTTAACAATTAACGAACAAATCCTCCATAAGCAAACGATTTACATGGTGGAAACACAAATGTACAAAAAAAAAACAAGCATTGGCTTTGCCAATGCTCAGAGCTCGCCTGCGACGAGCAATTTAACATTGGCAACGCCAATGCCTAAAGTTTGGCGTGGCGAGTTTCTGAATAAATAAACAATATATTTATAACGATCAAAGCAACAATTAAACCAACAATGGCATAGTAATTAATCAAAGATATCTTTATTCATACCTTGGTTATTATAAAAAATATATGTGGCGTCATCGAGCTGTTGCCTAAACTTTGGCATTTCGAATTTCTGTATAAATAACTATTATTGCACTATAATTAAAATAATCGAAGTAACAATCAAATCAACAACGATATCGTAATCAATCTAAAATATCAACTGTCATATGCATTTTCAAAATTATTATTTCCTTATTTTTTTACGGCTTTCAGTTATAACTTGAATAAACTTTAAATAAATCAAAAAAATTGTAATTTTACGTAGATTTGTTTGGTATAATTAATATTTTTATAATTGATTTATTTTAAAAAATTATTATGTTCATTATTTTTTTACGGCTTTCAGTTGTAATCTAAAAAATGTTTAAATACATCAAATAATTTGAAAAATTACGTAGATTTTTTGGTATAACTATTATTTTTCTAAGTGCTTTCTAAGGTGTAATTTTTTTTTGCGGGCGCAATATTTCCTGAAGTACGGCTCTGATTGGCTTTAATTTACGACCGGATGGAATTGGGCCCCTACACAATATGTGTGCCAAATTTGGCTGAGATCGGTTTAGTATCATCAGAGGAGAAGAGGTTGATCTAACGACTAGCGAGCGAGCGAGCGACCAACATGTTACCAAGTATTTGAGATATTAGCATTTTCGTCATCAGGGCAAAAAATGACGAACTTTTGTTAAGAAAATTTTTCAATCCGAGAATGTTACAGACTAATTATGCTGACAAACACTTAAGCTCTTCGGTACTACGTACGGCGAGCTAAAAAACAACTTTGAGTTAAATTGAAGAATATGTACTGGGTGTTAGGCAGGAAGACTTAAGCAAGTTACTTTACTAGATTCACTCTTTAGATGCTGAGTTAAAGATTCATCTGTAAAGATACTAATAATTTTAGCAATATGTTACAGCGACAAATGCCCTAAGTAGTCTACCCGCTATATATAATATAAAAAAATAAATAAATAGTTTTAGGCTTTATTTAAATAAGTAAAGATACACTTTTGGATGTACGTAATTAACAAAATCCGTTATTGTTCTTATTTGAATAGATGTAAATGATTTTTTCGTTAAAACCTGTGTGATACTTTATTAATATTTTATTTGTATACATTTTTGTCTAAAAATAGCATAGTATTCAATTGTATAAATTATGCGACTGCATCAATTTCACTGAGTACATATGCGGCTTACTTTAATCTTTATATAGAAGAGCCGGGTTTATAATTAAAGTTATGAGCTATATAAGTTTTTTATTATGTCAAAATTAATGTACATATTTCGTATGCGAATATACATCATTATTGGCTTAATGCACGTTTAATGTACTTAGCGAAAATACGGTGAGCACTCAAATATAAATCATATAATGTTACGCAGCAGGTGTATAGAAGTTGTAGATTTTTATTAAACCTGATTCATGAGCGTACGATAAACAGTCCGCACGTGCCCTAGATATTTTCACTAAGTATCGTAATTTTTCATACCAATACCACATATTATAACAGTGTATGTTAATTAATAACGATGGCGATAAAGAAAAAATTTCAGGAATTTCTATATTTAATTATTTTAAAATATTTCGTTATCTTGTTTTATTCTGTTGGTGCAAAAGCTCTAGCCGAATAACATGGTCAAAATCCCCTTTACTCGGATTTGAATAAAATTTGGCACACTATTTTGTCATTAAAAAAACTTAATTTCCCAAAATTTCAAGACCTGAGATGCCCTATCATCTATAACCTCAAAAAGTGTTTGTTAGAAAATATTTTTTTTCTCAGCGAGTTTTTCATGGATTAACTTAAAATTTGGCATGGTGGTAGAAGTTATAAAGCTGCATTTAAACGATTTTTGGCGCCAAATACAAAATTTAAGAGCCAAATTAAAATTTTAAACTGCTGTTACTCTGAGACCAAAGCCCGTGCAATATTCATAGTGTAATCATAGTTGTATTACTATAAAATATACCAACCTGCCAATTTCCAGAACGAACCGAATACGTGTCTAAAAACGTAAAAAAAAATAAATAAATTTTTGGTCCATTTTTATGTATTTTCTAAGTTTAAAGTATCATTTATACACATTTTAATTGATAACTACATAGTTTTCATTTTTTATCAGTACTTTAATGTGAACCAATAGTTTCTAATCTATAAAAGTACATTTTTCACTGATTTTAACTATTTAGATCTTTTTGTTACCTTATTTTTATGGGTTTTTTCTTTATAATTATGACACATATATACATGACAAAAAATGATTTTGTCTTTATTGCAAGAACAGAAATATTTTAGTAATTTATAATTATTTGTATAGCAAAGAAAATATCTGCAAATTTAGTACAGTAATACAAAGATTTTTTTTTTCAGGAATAAAACATCTGCACTTCCCCTCACTGGACTTTCTTATAGATAGTAGGTAAGGTAAGTCCGCGGGAGATGGCCATAGTTTGTTTGGAACTATATAGGCGGAAAACTATGATGATTGAAACAACCAATTTGATTAGGATAGTAACTATAATTATTGCTTGTTTAGAAAAGCGAATCGAAATAATCAGTACCTACATTAACTCATTCAATGCCCTCAACACGCGTTCACCTGTACGACAGCGTAGACAGTGAATGTGTTAACGGAGTATAATAAAAATTTAAAAAATATAATTATTACGATTGGCCATCTCTCCATCCGGAAGTGATGGCCATATGTGTAGGGGTGAGATGACCAGTCTTTATTTTGCCCATTTCTTTCACTATTAGATCCTTCTATCCCTCTCTTCTTTTTTTGTCGCAGACAGCACACATATCGCCGAATTTAGTATAAATTTCATGCACCTATAACTTTGCAAATTTGATACTGTAACCAGTCTTCGACGAGTTGTGTTCCCTTTGTGTCATGACATTTTTTAAGCCTTCTTTCGATTGTATTTGTTCGGCATTTGATATATTACCGATCAAAATTAAATAGCCCAGAAATTGAAGTGAAATTAATATGACTATCTATCCCCAAATAAATAAGGCCATCTCTTCCAATTGTCCGGGATAGATAGTCATATCAATAATGAAAAGAAACTGAAGAATTAACTGTTGATCATTTTGCGGTTCTAGTACGGAAAAACTCTTTCATAATACCATAAAAGATAAAAAACTTAATATTCTTTATAAATAATGGCGTGAGGACGTTAACAGTCAACGTAGTCAAAATTTTTAGAACAGTCGTTATTAAACAAGAAGAATTATTTACTTTTTAAAATTTATTTTCTCCCTTTAACGTCATATTTTGATTATTGGTGTATTTTTTTTCCGGTTAACCATCTCTCACGTACGGTCATCTCCCCCGGACTTACCCTATATCATTTTAGATAGGAAGGATAATAAAATAGAAAAAAAGAATTATTCATTGTACTATATTTATAATTATAATGACCAGAGATTGGTTTGTTTTTAAATAAATTAAATATTCTACAGAAAATACTGTTCAAATTATAAACATGTAACGCAAGATAAGTACCTATGTATGTAGCTCGCAAGGAAACTTATATTTAATTTAAAGAACATTCAAATCGGAAGTGCATGTTTACTCTAGTTATTTTGTCATTTTTGAAATATATTCATAACGGTTACACACAATAAAATAACTGTATTTAAAATGAAAAATATTAATATGTCCCACAAGCTTTTTTTGAAAAGTTTCTTCAAAAAGTGTTCCGGTTCTCTTCTTAAATTACATATTTATATTGCCATATAGAAATGTAGGTATGGATATTTATATTTAATAAATCATATTACGTTACAGAGTAATTGCCGAAACCACAAAAAAATAGTTAGAGTAAACATGCATTTCTGGTTTAAATATTATTTCGTCGTAGAAAGTAAAAAATGAAGCAGTTTAGAGATAGTCGCATTCATAAGTTACCGGTAACTTATGTAAGTTAACTTACTGGTAAGGAACCGATTTTCGGCAGTTGTATTTCGTAGGTATTATTATTAATTAGGAAAGAGTGATGACCGTGTACAGAAGTTTCTGTGCAGTATCGGTACCGAGCTAACTCATGGCTCATGTCAGTACCCGTGCTTGTGATCCATTATACATACATCGTGAACCTCCGCATCCCAAGCCTTTAATTTCCGTCGAGAACACCGTTTATTCGGATCCTAACTTTAATTGCACGTTCGACAAAACCCTGTGAAAACTGAGCTGTTGAAATTTGAATTGCTATCCTATCGTCCCCTCTCTCTCATTTCGATTATTGACACTGTATCATACGTAGTTGAGCGTATCCGCAATTACTTTAAAAAAGAAACGATAGGTTACATATATAGTATATCTGCTACACATATCGATATATGTATTCTAACTAAGATTAGTATGTTATGAACAAAGCTTAACTTGTCTTTTACATGGTTATACAAAATTATCGAATGAGTTGTAGAAGGGTATGGGTAAACATTACTATAGTTTTAATGGCAATCCAGCATAACTGCGCTTTTACTTAAATACCGTATTTTGTAAATAAGTACTTCTATTTCATACTTACAGTAGTATTTAAATGTAAATTAAAGTATTTGAGTACATTTCAATAGTATCAATGCTATTCATATGCTTTACAAATTGTTTTTGTGACAGCTGTTAGTAAAGAAGTACACGTTTATCGTTCTATATACGAGGGTGGTTCGGAAAGTCCTCGGCCTGACAAAAAAACGCAAGATTTTTGAGAATGTTTTTTTTTTAAATTGTCAACGTAGTCACCTTGCAATGTAATACATTTAGACCAACGGTTTAAAAAAAAAATGTAAATGAGCCGTTGTTTGTCGAAAACCACATATGCCTGCCTTCTTTCTGTTCTGTCGCAATCTTATAATAGATTTTCGATGATTTCCTTCGACTTTTAGCACAAACTACAGCATCTATCTTTCTCCTGTAAACAGTAATGATTTTCTCTCTCTTAATTTATAAATATGGCGGCCTACACTTCACTTTTAGTGCATTCATAAGGCAAAGTAGCAAATGCAATGAGGGATGAGGGAATGGATCTCTTTCATAAAATTAAAAATGTGATCCCAATTATTATATCATTACAATTGGATTCGGACAAATAATTATTTAATGACGTCAATTATTTTTTTTTAGAAATTGATACAATTAAATTAAACTATCAGAATTAAATATAATTGTGACAAGTATGTCAGCAGTAGACGTCATATAATTGAATATTAACTAATACATAGGTTTTTATAATAACGACTGTTTATATACTCAAATAAAATGAAATCGTACTAATTGCATCAATCTTCTCTAAGTGTAACAAAAATCTATTCAGTTTCCAATTTGTAAGTTATTTATCCAAAAAAGGAAACAACTTAGTTGCAGAATTTATTGTTACAAGAAATAGTTAAGCTCCAATGGAAATTTAAAATGAATACGTTCGGTAATATTGAAATGTTTATTTCGCAGATAAAAGGTGTGTGGCTAGCAGAGCCATTCGGGCCGTGCTCTCAGCCCCAGATGGGCCCCCAATTGGAGAAATGTGTGATTCCATAGTTGTGACCTCTTGAAAGACACAGTTTATTTGTGTAAATTCTTAACTTTCAAAAAGAAATAATTTATTTATGAATATTTACGCTAGCATTAGTAAGATATAAATAGAATCTGTTATAATATGTGCGCAGGTGCAGTAAATCGTAGATATCCACGTAACTATAATATTCATGTTTAGTTTGGTATAAACGGCTGTATAATGGTAATATAACCGAAATAATTACTGTAGGAATATCGATGGATCATATGGGTGTATTCGTGGCATGTTGAACACCTCGGGGGCGCCGGACGCCGCCGATCCCGCCAATTAGCGGTTGTAAATTAAAGAACGATAAACGTAAGATGACAGTGCTGAGGCATCGCTAACTTACGCCACAAAAAGATTACACCGCACCTATACACCAAACACACACACGGCACATAAGAAACAATACTGAATACAAATTGTGGTATTTCAAATTCCTACTGTGTATATCTACATTATATTGATAGCGGTTTGTCCTTGGGCGATGTTTAACTTTATCATTGTTGCACTACTCGAATAAAATACGTTGTTTCTCCTTATGTATCAGAGAAAATGGTATGCAAGAATAAAACAATATTTTTCAAACATTGTCGCAGCTGTATAATATTTTATCTTAGTATTTGATTAAAAAATTAAGTATAAAGATATATTCATGAAATGAATAATTTATTCATTCTATCATTTCTAGAATCAATCGAAAACTTAAAAAAAATTGTTTCATTTACTTTTATTTTTAAATTGTAAGGCACACAGCATTATAGGGAAGATGCATACTTTTGCTATGGCGAAAAGAACATACACATAATTATTTTGTACTATTATTATTAGTAACTATATAATGCATAAAATTTCTTTAAAACGTTTACATTACATATTTATTCACATTTGAAATTTATCGCTAGATTTTTGAATTTTTCGCATCCCCTTCCATTTAACAATGTTGTCAATCAAGTAAAATAAAGAAATAATTTTGTTAGTGTGGTATTAGGTCATTTTTAATAAGTTTGACCTCGTTCGTAAACAAAACTAATACACAGTAGACTTGAAAACGACTGATTTGAAAAAATAAAGCGTATTGATAAGTTTGAAACAAATACTGAAAACTAGAAAAGTCAAATGACAGATCAGAACCCAATACAGCAATGTACGCCAACATCTAGTAATAAAATAACCCCATTATCTACTTGCAATGTCCTAATCTTCACAAAAAAAAGACCAAGAGAGCATGACGTCTTCTCCCTGGGCGCAAATACAAATTCATATCTCCGAAACTAGATGCGTTAAAACCAAAATTAAAACATCGGCCATGTATTGGCCCTAAACTTTCTTTTACGTAGTCAGTATATTTAGATTTGATAGTATATAAATCAAAATATAAAAAGTTTAAATTTCAAGAAAATATTTTCATTCATTATCCAATAAAAGTGTAAAGTTAGTTTATTGTCAGATTTTCAAAGAAAACATATGTATTTCGGATTTTAAATGTTGGATTTTCTAGTAGTATAAGGAAAATATTATTATTCATTACATATTATTAAAAATTATTATGGCCGGGCATTTTTACTTTCTTTTACGAAGTAATAAGTAAGTATTGTAATCACAAAAAAAAAATCTCGAAATTTTAACGGAAATACACCTTTTGACCTTCCCTGAATCGAGCCTGACTATTTTTGGAATGACGTCTGTGTGTGTGTGTGTGTGTCTGTGTGTGTGTGTGTCTGTGTGTGTGTGTGTGTGTGTGAGTCTGTATGCGCTCTACAGCCTACACCGTTGAAGATAAAATTATGAAACTTTAAACTTAAGGTTTGTATATGCCTGGGGCGAAAACCTCTTATTTTTGAAAAGCATATTCAAACCGGAAGTGCATGTTTACTTAAGACTTTTTTTGCAATTTCTGCCATATCTCTGAAACGGCTATATTTGCAGTAAAAATAGTTAGAATAACATTGAAAGATATTAGTATTCTGCACAACTTTTGTTTGAAACATTTCTTCAAAAAAGTACCAGTTACAAAATTGCTATTATCTTATTTATATTGCCATAGTTACGTACGTATGGAAAATTATACATAATAAATCGCATCTACTATGCATGTCAATTGTTTTAAATATTCCAATATTTTGACATTTAACATTTATTGTCAGTGTCGCAAATAAGTTTAGTGAAAAAACCGTTACAAAGGTTAGTAAATAATTTAAAATATTATATATAAATATTTTCTCTGGTTTAAAGTTAATTTGAAAACTAAAAAATGCCCGGCCATAATAATTTTTAATAATATGTAATGAATAATAATATTTTCTTTATACTACTATAAAATCCAACATTTAAATTCTGAAATACATATGTTTTCTTTGGAAATCTGACAATATACTAACTTTACACTTTTATTGGACAATGAATGAAAATATTTTCTTGAAATTTAAACTTTTTATATTTTTATTTATATACTATCAAATCTAAATATACTGACTACGTAAAAGAAAGTTTAGGGCTAATACATGGCCGATGTTTACTTTCTCATACGAAGTAATAAGTAAGTATTGTAATCATCTACGCGGCTGCTGTTATTTTATTTTTCAAATATAGTTTTCTCTAAAGTATTATATGTAACCACAAAAAATCTTTCGTTAGAGTACATTTAAAATGGCAATGAGAAAGTTAAACTTACATCATTTGGTTAGATAATAAGAGATCGAGAATTGTTACTACGCAAATAATAGATGGTGTTATTTATAGACGTTTTCTTATACTTTATGAACACGAATATTAGTTTCTGTTGCTTTATCATTTATTTATTTATTATTTATTGGAAGTACTAGCAAATAGCCCATCAAAAACGAAATCACTGCAGTAACTATACTTTTTGGGGATATACACTTTACACATCGTTAGAAGTAGTTTTCACTAATACGATGGATCTTTTTGTGGCCTACCCCTTATATCAATAATAATGCGTAGTCACATGCAATTCAATGATTGTCGGCTGATTTGGTTACTATAGGTATTATGTTATTTTTACAGTACACAGGATTCAGTAATCAGTCGTGCTGTTAGCCAGTCTGATAATTACTTTTAATGAAAATTATATTATTTGACTCGACATGAACTTTCAAGTTCAACTTGCCTCTTACCTTTCTTTCTACAGTAAGATATACATCATTCGTATATCGATTTACATTATTTATTGAGTTTATTAAAGGAAATTATAGCTATTTTTGTGTGGTATATATATTAAGAGAATAAGACTAAATTCGCGATCTAAATTTTTTGAAATGAGGTGAGATCGCACTATCATGGTCGACACGAGATGAAATTAAATTTAAGTCTTGTTTCGAATATTCTAGACTGCTCAAGTCTCGCGGCATCACTAATGAAAATACTAGTTGCGACCTAATAAATTGATTTTATAGTCCAGCTAGGAGTCGCGATTGGCAGTCTGAAAACTTTAATAAAACGCAAAAATAAAATGAAATTGTGAGACTAATAATTGTGAATTTATAGCATTATATGAAGTATTACCTAAATGTGTGCGTACTTTGAAAATACCTACATATGTTGTGTTACATTATATTCCGAAATAAAAATTGCTTAAAATTTACTTTAGATACAGCCTATATAAATTAATAACTGTCACACAATGTGAACAGTTCGCGTGTTTAGTACCTACTTCTGGAATAAGAAGTTATATTTGATATTATAAACATCGGCCATGTATTGGCCCTAAAACTTTCTTTTACGTAGTCAGATGTATTTTAGATTTGATAGTATATAAATAAAAATATAAAATGTTAAAATTTCAAGAAAATATTTTCATTCATTGTCCAATAAAGTGTAAAGTTAGGTCTTATTGTCAGATTCCTAAAGAAAACATACGATAGTAATTCAGATTTTAAATGTTGGATTTTATAGTAGTATAAAGAAAATATTATTATTCATTACATATTATTAAAAAATATTATGGCCGGGCATTTTTTAGTTTTTCAAATTAACTTTAAAACCCAGAGAAAATATTTATATATACTATTTTCAAATTATTTACTAACCTTTGTAACGGTTTTTTCCACTAAAAACTTATTTGTGACACTGACAATAAATGTTAATTGTCAAAATATTGGAATATTTAAAACAATTGACATGCATTAGTAGATGCGATTTATTAATATTTAATTTTCCATACCTCCATGTAAACGTATTGGCAATATAAATAGGATAATAGCAATTTTCTCGTAACTGGTACACTTTTTGAAGAAATGTTTCAAATAAAAATTGTGCAGAATACTAATATCTTTCAATGTTATTCTAACTATTTTTTACTGCAAGTATAGTCGTTTCAGAGATATTGCAGAAATTGCCAAAAAAAGTCTTAAGTAAACATGCACTTCCGGTTCGAATATGCTTTTCAAAAATAGGAAGGTTTTCGCCCCAGGCATATACAAATCTTAAGTTTAAAGTTTCATAATTTATCTTCAAAACGATGTAGGCTGTAGAGCGCATACCACACAGACACACAGACACACACAGACCACACACACACACACACACAGACGTCATTCCAAAAATAGTCAGGCTCGATTCAGGGAAGGTCAAAAAGTTGTATTTCCGTAAAAATTTCGAGAAATTTTTTTTTCGTGATTACAATACTTACTTATTACTTCGTAAAAGAAAGTAAAAATGTTAGCGAACCATCATTTGTACTGGAAATCAGGACGTCAACCTATATATAAATAAAAAGCGTTCATCTTTTTGCATATTTACGAGGTATTATTTCAGGGCGGCCTCCGCCTTCTAAATAGTATCATATCAGATAGAGATATAGTTTGGTGATACGCCCAAACCAGAGCTCCAATGCACTACTAAATTTCATCTGAACACGCAAACAACACCATCAAAACAAAAATATATTCAGGTTATATCTGTTTTATATCCGGAATTACGTTGTCGTAATTCACTAGTCAACGAATGACAGGAAGACCGTTAGTAGGTGTTATTTGTAACATAAAACGGAAATAAATCTAAAGAGTATGAACATGCTACAAGTTATGGTTGTACCTTCCGCCAAATGTACAAAGTTTATTGCTTTTGGATGCAATATGATAGTTGTTTTTATTAAGGGGCTAATTTAGTAATCTACCATGATATATTGCTCCTATAAGCGTGTTTCTTTTTGATAGGTATGATAAAGTTGCGAAATACGATTCTTGCACTAAGTTAATGAACATCTTTCTACTTTCTTATACGAATGTATATAAAGAAATATTGTAATCATGAAAAAAAAAACGAGATATTAACGGAGATACATTTATTGACCTTCACTGAGTCGAGTCTGACTATTTTTAGAATTCCGTCTGCCTGCCTGCCTGTCTGTCTGTCTGTCTGTCTGTCTGTGTCCGTGTCTGTCTGTGTCTGTCTGTGTGTGTGTGTATGTATGTGTGTATGAGAAACGCTCTACAGCCAATGCAATAATCATCAAACTTTAATCTTATAACTTGTATATGCCTCGGAAGAAAACCTCTTATTTTTGAAAAGAATATTCAAACAGGAAGTGCATGTTTACTCTTGTAATTTTTTCTAAATTCTGCAATATCTCCAAAACGGCTGCACTTAAAGAAAATATACTAGCATTCAAAATAATAGATATTAATCTTATGCACAACTTTTGTTTAAAAAATTTCTTGAAAAAGTTTACCGATTTTAAGAAAATCTCTATTTAAATTTTTGAAAGTCTTATTTATGTTGCCATGGTTATGTAGGTATAGGAAATTATACTTATGGTTAGTTCAATATTAAAACATATATACATATTTTGTTAGGTTTTTAATTCATTTGAGGACCAAAAACAACATCTGCAGTGTCTTACACTTTACTTTCTTATACGTAGTAGGTATATATTAATAACCCCTCTATCTAAACAATATACCTATGTCTAATACGTATAAGAAAGTCCAGTGCAATACACTGCAGATTTTTATATTAATTTACAACAATTGCATCTATAAATATAAAATATAGTTATTTTACTGATTGAGGTTAACAATAATCGATAGTTTGATTTACAATAGCTATGGCAATTCAATTACTGCATTAATAAAATAATATCCTATAAATAAAACATCTGCAGTATCTTGCACTGAACTTTCTTATACGTAGTAAGTATATATTGCTTAGATAGAAAGGGTATTAAAATACAAATGTTTAAGCATGCAAGAAAATATAATTATTCATTGCACTATATTTGAATTATGATGGCCGGCGTTTTTTTAAATTTTCAAATTAACTTAAACTTTAACAAAATATTTATATACATAAATAATATTTTTAATAATTTACTAATCTATGCAACGCGTTTTCATTAAATCTATTTGTGACAATAGATGTTAAATGTTAAATCTCTAATTATTTGAGTATGTTTTGTTTTCCTGTTAAATAGTTGACAGGCATAGTTGATACGATTTACTAAATATAATTTCCCATATCTGCGTAACTATGGCAATATGTAAATTGCAAATATGGAGTTGCACATACTTGAACACACAAAAATACATCAAAAAAATATTCAAAGAATAACAGAATGACCGATAAAAAAAGCATTTGCAAACAAGAAAAACCATGGCCGTCAATGATTTTTGATTGACACCGAAGCATGTGAGTTTTTTTATTATATTCAGAATCATAGGCACTTGAAATGAATCTACCTTAATTTCAAATTGTATGTAAGATATTTTATTGCATTCACAATGTTTAGTCTAGTTGTAGGTTATATGTAATAAAGAACTACTGACAAATGTTTGTTTCTTGCAGTATTGAGATTACCTAATCAACTTATTTTTCATCATCAAATCTAAGAATTTATATAGATAATGAAGAAAGTAAAAGCGAATAATGATAATAATTAAATTTGCATCGCTTATGTTGTCCTGTTTCCAAAAATGAATAAACCTAGACCTGGTTGAAATTTAATAAAAATTGCAGTTAGCAAACTTGTTATTTTTTTATTGAAAATTTCTTAACTGATTGTGAAAGGAAATGATTGTTAGGAGAGCCTATACTGTAACTTGAAAGTGTGTACATTGAAATAGTTGCTTCACCAACCATCCCTAAAGCTCCCGAACCGCTACAGTTGTAAATAACATAGTTCTCACTTACATAACTGCATTGAACTGTCCGCGGCGAAGCATTACATGCCTCAATAATATCTGCTATTCCATTTGGCCAATACCGTGCATTCGGTGAATATATCTAAAGTTATTATAATGAACACTTTGCTACAACACATACGATATACATCTTTACGCAGCAATTTTAATAATATGAACACATATGCAAAACATATTAGCAACATTTAAGTAATTTATTTTCTGACAAGAAAAGCATTAAATCAAGTTTTATTTATATCCAACTCTGTGGTTGTATACGCAAATGTGGTGTAAACTTAGTCGGTAAAGATGCATATGTAACCACAATGTCAGTACGTATTACTATCTAACTAGTAATTTGTTAATGTTGTTATATGTATAATTATTTTTATGAATACTATTTTGGATTTTGCATCTTAAACATATGTGTGGGTCGTCAGAATGACAACATCGTTTTGTGGAGATGCTGGTCGTGTAAATAGTAAGATTGTAATCATAATGTGGACGATACCTAAGTTATTGCTGAAATAATACATATTTCTCCAAGTATTGCACACTTATTGAATAAATACAGATATTAATTTTACTATCGTTATGTTGATTGCATTTTTACTTTCTTTTACGAAGTAATAAGTAAGTATTGTAATCACGAAAAAAAAATTTCTCGAAATTTTAACGGAAATACACCTTTTGACCTTCCCTGAATCGAGTCTGACTATTTTTGGAATGACGTCTGTGTGTGTGTGTGTGTCTGTGTGTGTGTGTTTGTGTGTGTGTGTGTGCCTGTGAGTCTGTATGCGCTCTAGAGCCTACACCGTTGAAGATAAAATTATGAAACTTTAAACTTAAGATTTGTATATGCCTGGGAGGAAAACTCCTATTTTTGAAAAGCATATTCAAACCGGAAGAGCATGTTTACTTGAGTCATTTTTTGCGTATCTTCGAAACGGCTGCACTTACAGTAAAAATAGTTAGAATAAAATTGAAAGATATTAATGATTTGAACAACTTTTGTTGAAACATTTCTTCAAAAAGTGTACCAATTACCAGGAAATTGCTATTATCTTATTTATATTGCCTTAGTTACATAGGTATGGAAAATTATATATAATAAATCGTATCTACTATGCATGTCAACTGTTATAAATATTCAAATGTTTTGACATTTAACATTTACTGTCAGCGTCACAAATAAGTTTAGTGAAAAACCGTTACAAAGGTTAGTAAATAATTTAAAATATTATATATAAATATTTTCTCAGGCTTAAAGTTAATTTGAAAACTGAAAAATGCCCGGCCATAATAATATGTAATGAATAAAGATATTTTCTTTATACGTACTACTATAAAATCCAAAATTTAAAATCTAAAATATATGTTTTCTTTGGAAATCTGACAATAAACTAACTTTACACTTTTATTGGACATAATTTTTAAAAATATGTAATGAATAATTATATTTTCTTTATACTACTGTAAAATCTAAAATACATATGTTTTCTTTGGAAATCTAACTTCACACTTTTATTGAACATAACGAATGAAAATATTTTCTTTTAAATTTTAACATTTTGTATTTTAATTTATATACTAGTAAATCTAAATATACTGACTACGTAAAAGAAAGTTTAGGGTCAACACATGGCCGATGTTTTATTTTATTTTTGTATATATTTTTTCTCTATATCGTTTCGGCTCCACTTGAGCGTTTCTTCTAGAGTCTGAGTATATTTATTTATTTTAAAACCTATTATATTCATTATTGTTGTACGGCTTTCAGTTATAACCTGAATAAACTTTAAGTATATCCAAAAAATTGTAATTTTATGTAGATTTTTTTGGCATAATTAACAATTAGCTTTTTAAGGCCTGCTCTTTTCTTGCGGGCCCAATATCTCTTGAATTACGGCTTTGATTGGACTTAAATTGCGATCTGGATTAATAGAGTCGCTACACAATATGTGTGCTAAATTTGCTTGAAATCGGCTCGGTACCACTGAAATATATAATTATTATATATTTCAGTGCTCGGTACCTACAGATGAGTAAAAATGACAAAAATTTCGTCTTACGACTAGCGAGATTGCGAGCGGCCAATATGTTACCAAGTATATGACATTTTAAAATGTTCGGAAACAGGGCAATTAATGACGATTTTTTTAAAGGACATTTTTCAATCCGAGAATGTTACAGACAAATTATGCTGACAAACACTTAAGCTCTTCTGTACTACGAACGGCGAACTAGAAACGTTCGGCCATAATAATTTCTAATATAGTGTAATGAATAATTATAAATTTGTTTGTATGTTTGAAAATTTGTATTTTAATATCTTTTCTATCTGAAGAAAATATACCTATTACGTATAAGAAAGTCCAATGCAATTTTAATATCCTTTATATTGAATGTAGTTGTATTTGCTGTAAGTGCAGCTACAACTCTGGTTTCAATATTCTTTTAAAAAATACAGATTTGCTTACGGATATACAAATATTAAGTTTAAAGTTATGTGACTATTGTTTCAACAGTTTTTGCTGTAAAACGGCAACACACACACACTGCCTGACAGGCATCATTCCAAAAACAGCCAGATACGATTCTGTCATATTGCCTCTGATTATTACGTAGTATGAGATAGTAGAATATTATAATTTGTTGGCTATACATTGTTTTTAAAATGATTGAATCTATTCTTATGTGCTTACCATAGTAGGTATGAAACTCAGGAATGTTTTATATGTAATGGAGTAATGTAACGTTTTGTAAAAATAAAAAGAAATCCATATATTCGAAATTGAGATATGCCTATATATATATTTAAAACATCTACAAAAACGTACTTGTATATTTAATCTGTATAAGTGAAATCATAACCTGCAACTTGCCAAATAATTTTCGCGGTGCAATATATAATTATGTATTACATTAAGTTCATTAAATGTTGCTTAGTTTCGATAATTTTGATATTTTTTCAACCAGCAAAGCATTCAAGCATTTCATCATAAAAATGTAGCATATTAACAAGGATTAGAAATAAAACGATATATAATTTACACCAAGACATTTTATGATTACGAGTGACTAAATGATGTAACTATATTGACATAACAATCGGTCCTTACCTATATACATACATATATACGTAAATATTGCAAAGAATTTTACATAGTAATTTTGTTTAATATCTTATGTCTTAAGAGTTGTTGAAAACAATAACCATCGATCTCTATAGTAGGAATACTTGGTCGGCACAGATGGTGCAAGCGGGGTCATCTTGGTTCTACTCGAGCAGACATTATCACCGCACCGTCACTCAATATGACAGTTTTATGATGTCATTAAGAACTTAACATCCGACAGTTTAATTAAAGCAAAACGTCTTCGGTCTTAATATGCAACCATATGGAAATAGGTACATTTACGATAGCTATTTAGAATATATATGTATATACAGACACCATTGACCATTGGAGAGTCTTAAGTTACATTTAATGTACGGTTATGTTATAGCTAGTGACACAAGGATGCCATCAGAGGTATTAAAATGTACATTTTGATTCATTGGTTTTGCGATGGGTTTATTATATTCCATCTCTGAAGGCTAGTGATAAAATGTATAATTTATATAATTTTTGTTTCGGTTATTTAGATGGCTGGTTCTATAGATAGTCGTATTTGTTGAGTTGTCGCATAGGTTGAGTTTTAAGCAGATTTCAGGACCAAGCTTAAACATCTGTAATATCTTGCACTGGGCCTTTTATAAGTAGTTTATCCTTCAACAGTTTCGGCTTTAGAGCGTTCATATACACACCTACAAAAGACAAAAATTATATGTTTGGCAATAATTAATTTGTCCGAAACATGCTAGGATCAGAGATTTGCAATGAATATTTGAACACATTTATTAGTCTCAAACAAACATTTATTTTCAAAAAAAACAAACTAAAATATTAGCACCAAGTAGCATTAGTTTCGCTATAATAGGAAAGATATACAAGCCGTTTTTAATTTTTTTCATGCAAGTTTTTAAAATTCTAGAATCACTGTATTTTTTTTTTTCTAAAGCCTCTAGTTTCGGAGATATGAATTTTTAAAAGTATTCTCACTGAGGGAAAATGACGTCATTCTCTCTTGTTCTTTTTTTCGTCAAGATTAGGACATTGCAAGTAGATAATGGGGTTATTTTATTACTAGATGCAGGCGCACATTGCTGTGTTGGGTTCTGATTTGTCATTTGACTTTTCTAGTTTTCATTATTTGTTTCAAACTTTTCAATACGCTGTATTTTTTCAAATCAGTCTTTTTTAAGACTACTGCGTATCAGTTTTGTTTACGAATGAGGTCAAACTTATTAAAAATGATCTAATACCACACTAACAAAATTATTTCATTATTTTTACTTGATTGGCAACATTGTTAAATGGAAGGGGAAGCGAAAAATTCAAAAATCTAGTGTTACATTTCAAATGTGAATAAATATTTAATGTAAACGTATTAAAGTAATTTTATACATTATATACTAATAATAATAGTACAAAATAATTATGTATACCTATATTCTTTTCGCTATAGCAAAAGTATGCATCTTCCCTATTGTTCATACATATATACAAAACCTCACTATCTGCTGTAACGATGATGCGCATTTAACATATTCCTTTGATTGTTGGTCCGCCCTAGCTGTGTGAAGCTGCTATCAACTGTACAATTTTTATTGGTCTAGGCATACCGAACTATTAATATTGAATTCATCTCGTCATGTGTTATAAAACCTGTAATAACCTACAACTGATTGAACCTAAAATTGTATTTATATGACTAGCTTCTTCATACACAGAGAAATATGTTGGAACAAGTATACAAATATGCATATGTATACCAAGTACACCAGTTGAAGTATTATTTGCCATAACAAATATATTTTGTATACATTCACAATTTTCTTATAAATTAGTCACGGTTGCAATACATTTCTCTCATTGCAAAATTAAAGCTTGAATTGCGATGTATTCATTGTCATGCAGCATTGCCACTAAATGCATTAAGCATGAAATTTGTTGTCAGTTGCAGTTACTTGCATATCAATAAAAATAAAGAAAATCATTTATTATCCAACTGCTAAAACTGGCAGTGTCCAATAATGGCAGCTGTCCGGAAATCCTTTGTTGAGTATTAGTTTTGAAACGATCATTATTTTCAAATATTGCTCAATTCGAGCTGAAGAAACTCGAACAGAGCTCACATATATGCACTATATTGGATATATAGGAATATTCTTTGCTGTACAGTAATAATATTCGTATTCTCTATTAAATATATTTGACAGTTGATATTATTGAATATCATTTTTATAACAACAAAGGGTGTAAAAATACTCATTGCCCAATTAAATGCTTCTTATGGAATATAATTTTAATTAGTTTTAATCAAGATCTCGAGATCTACTTAATCAATCAAATATGAACGTAAGCTGCTGTTAAATCCCAGCCAACATTCAAGAGAAGTATTTGAACCTATAATTACAATGCAGGTATTATTAAAGGTATGCAGCACAAATGATATTCTAGTTAACGAAAGGTACCGTCAGATGTCAGTGGTGATCATTATTTCACAGGTTTTCAGTCGTCTCTCTCTTATTTGATTGGTAAATAAAATATCCAAGTCAGATAGGAAGCTGAAGACTGCCAGTCATATGTAAGCGAGAACTTAATTTAATATCACTTCAACGTGACTCTCGTCAGCATCTTTGGATAATAGTGGGTCCATTGTGATCGAAACGGGAGCCAAATAAAATAAATAATCACTTCTTGATCGTATAATGGCGCATGATTACGGATGCTTTGTCATTTTTTTCCTTAACGTTTTCTTTTGGTATACTGTTCACTTTTTATGCCTCGTAATTAAATTACTATTCAAATAGTTTGGTAATTTTTTGAGTCGGTATGTTTTGACTATTGCCAAACTGGGCATGGTAGGTACCTATTTATTTTTAAATGAGATCCCAATTCGTATTGGTATTTTTCAGTACATTCTATACAATAGAGATAATTTTATAGAATATAATTTAATATTATCATTCTTACCAAAACTATATAAGTATGAGGTAATTATTTTTAACTTCAATTTTTATAAGTGATCACATCATTATTATATGTAAATGTTCAACTTTTAGAAAATTATATTTATCATTATTATATAATATATGTAAGTACAAATTGGGTGCTAAATTTTAGCACAATATTAAAATTTGCTCCCAAATTTTTATTGCCAACTTCACACACCTCAACATTATTTATCACAAAATAATTTTCTGCTTTTTCATAGTTTCAATTCAATATATATTTTTTTTAAATATCAGATATACCTATTTGATATAATAATGTAACAAATATGGTTGTATGTCAATTATGAAAATGAGCAAGTGAAAGACTATGATGATAAATGATACAAAATATAATTATAGAAGCCGAAGTAATATGAAGTGATATCATTAATAATTCTTATCTAGATGTAATTTGGAAAAGTATCTGTCACAACTTAAATATTTTCTAACATTAAATAATGTTTTTTTTAATACTTAATAAAGCATCTGCAGTGTATTGCACTGGACTTTTTTATACGTAGTATGTTTATTTTGTTTAGATGGGCAGGATATTAAAATTCACAATTTTAAACTTTGTAGATCATTTAATTATTCATTACACTATAATATAGTCTGTTTTTTCATGAGAAGACAGCGTTAGTCTTATGATGTACCTTGTCGCTCTCACTAACATAACATAAGCGCTATCCTTTGTTTGAGAAAGATGGTTTAATATTTCATAAATGAGAGAGGACATTAAACTAACGCTGTCTTCTTATGAAAAACAGACTATAGATATTATTATGGCTAGACATTTTTAGTTTTAAAAACCTAACAAAACATTTAAATATAATATTTTTAATATTTTACTAACTTTTGAACCGTTTATTCACTAAATATATTTGTGACAATAGATGTTGAAATGTCAAATCTTACTGGTTTTTTTTGCAGTACATACGATACGATTTATTAAATATAATATCACATACCAGCGTTATTATAGCAATATTAATAAGAAAAATAAGAATTTAAAAACCAATTTTCTAATTACTGGTACACTTTTTGAAGAGTTTTTTTTTTACAAGAGTAAACATGCACTTCCAGTTTGAATATTATTTTCAAAAATAAAAGGTATGCTTGCGAGCCATATACAAATCTTAAATTTAAAGGTTCTTGATTATTGCTCTGACAGTTTTAATTTTAGAGCGTTTACAAATACACACACACACAGACAGATACAGACACAAAGGCGGAATTCTGAAAATAGTCAAACTCGACTTAAGGAATGTCAAAAGGTGTATTTCCGTTAAAATCTCAAATTCAAACATTTTCATGCTTACAATACTTCCTTATATAGTATATAATATATACATTTGTATAAGAAAGTAAACACGATTTAACTAAAAAACGTTCAACCATATTAATTTCTAATATAGTGTAATGAACAATTATATTTTCTTGCGTTTTCGAAAATTTGTATTTAAATATCCTTCCTATTCAAATAAAATATACCTACTACGTATAAGAAAGGCCAGTACAAGACACTGCAGATGTTTTATTTACAGGATATTATTTTATAAATGCAGTAATTTTTGTCTGATTTTAGTATTTTTATTTTAATCGGTTTTTCATTTGCAGAATCTTTAATCTATGAATACTTTTTTTCAAAAAATTAATAAAGCTAAAATAAAAACATATTTTTTGATCAAATAATCTTTTTCTAATTATTTTCTGGATTTGATTAATAGTTTTATTTAATCCATCTTTGATTTCAGATTCGTTAATCCATGATTTCTATTTATTGTTAATCTCTTGTTTTAGATTCTTTAATCTGTGATTTCTAATAATTTTCAAGATTTGATTTATATTTTAGGTTAATCTTTGTCTTGTATCAGATTCTTTAATCTATAATTATTTACAGGTTTTGATAAATATTTTTATTTAGTCTACATTTCTTTTTAGATTTTATATTCTATGATTTATAATTATTTTCAAGATTTTATTAATATTATTCTTTTTAATCTAGGTATTTCTTTTCAGATGATTTAAATCAATGGTATCTAATTATTTTCAAGGATTTGATTAATATTTTTATTTAATCTATATTTTTTTTCAAATTCTTTAATTTATGTTTCTAATCATTTTTAGGATTCTATCAATATTATTATTTAATACTACAATTTTTATTCATATTCTTTAATATATGATATCTAATTATTTATTAATATTATCATTAATTTCTTTTTTTCAGAATTTATAATCAGTTATTTCTATTTTTTCCAAAGTTTTATTAATTATACCTGTAGGTATATATTTTTTTCAGATTCTTTAAAATATGATTTCATGATATTTTCAGAGCTATAAATATATTGCTATTTAAGATATGATATTTTTCCACAATTTTTAATCTACGATTTCCATTTTTCAGGATTTGATCCTTTATCGTCGAAGGTAATTATAAATTAAATTAAATATGTTGTATAGTAATGTTTTATGCTATAGATCTATTGATCTGGTTTCTTCTCCAGGAAAATTTATTCTACAATCCTGTAACTGCCAGGATAAGGTAGATCAAAAATTTCAAAACGCTTCTCTTTGGTTTGCTTTCCAATCGCAACCTTGCTGAACCGGTTCATTGGGTACTCTGTCATGTTGAAAAATGTCGAACAAAAGATTAACGAAACAGATTTACGTGGGCGAGAGAATGGTGTGAGAATGCGGGGTCGTCCTCGGAATAAGTAGATAAATATGATTAAGAATGAGTTGCGGGAAAGAAATGTTGTTAGCAAGCATGTATGAAGAATTTAATGAATTTGAATGAAGCAAAAGAAGTCTGTAAGGATAGAGTTGAACGGTGAAAGATTGTCAAGATGCGAATGGATATAAAGGATTTTCTGCCACCCATTTGATGGGAATAGACATGAAATTATGTATGTATGAGAATTAATGAATTGCATAACTTATATCTGCTGCGTTGATAACACGATCTTCACATTTTTTTAATATCTTCAATAAAATACTAGGATCCCTGTAATAGTTGAGTTTTTAAATTTTAAGATATCCAGTTACGGGTTAATCGTTTAATTCTGACAGCACGTATCTAAATAGATATACCTACTACGTATAAGAAAGTTCAGTGCGGGTCATAGCAGTTTTTTTTTATGTAATGAAAAATACATACATATTTTCCAATAGACTTTTAGTTTATTTACATAATGCACGCATTTTAATTTAATTACTTCAAACTACGAAGTTCATAGCTATTGAAATGATCTTTTGTATTTTTTGATACAACCCCTGCGTGTCTTGCGTATCGAGGGTGGGTGAAAAGGCAAGTGTGCTTCATTTCTTTCAATGTCATTAGGGAGTTTTGTAACACCTGTACCGCAATCTATTAACAAACGAACGAACCGTAGAATATTGTGTGGATGAATGTGCACGATAATCCGTTAAAAAGTTCCAACGTTTAATTTGTTTCCGTTTCTTGATCTAATATGTTATCCTTATATAGATAACTAGTATTAATTATTAAATTGAAGTATGAAATTATTAAATTATTATTATTACATATATACATAACATCATGCCTATTCCAATCTATGGGGTGGCAGAAAACCCTTTACAGTCATTTATAATTTGAAAATCTTTCGCCATTCAACTCTATCCTTACTAAATTCTTTCGCTTCATTCAACTTCATTAAATTCTTCATACATGCTCTTCTCTTCCGTTGCTCCTAACTTTTCTTTCGTGCAACTCATTCTCAATCATATTCATCCACTTATTCCGAGGACGACCCCGTATTCTCACACCATTCCTCTCGCCCACGTATATCTTTTTTGTTAATCTTTCATTCGACATTATTTTAACATGACCATATCACCTCATTTGGCTCTCACCTATTCCCCCACGACATTTTTACTATATCGCGCTGCTCATACAGCCACGTATTTATCTTTTTGTCTCTCTTGGATACACCACAAATACATCTTAAAATGTTTATTTCCATAGCAGTCACGCGCTTTTTATGCTTGGTTTGCCAAACCCAACATTGACTTCCATCATCAACGATGGCACAAGTGCACCATTGTACACATTGCATAACCTTGCATCCTTAGAAATGTTAAAATATCTTGCAAACATTCCTAAAGCACCTTAAGTCTTACAACCAGCAGACATTTTTCTCCCAATCTTGCAATAATACTTTGCATCGCTAGAGAATAAACAATCTAAATCTAATATACTGTCTACGTATAAGAAAGTTCAGTGCAATACACTGCAGATGTTTTAAATTTACCTCCAGGGAACCTTCAATATCAGTATTGCGACGATGTAAAGTATAACTAGGACACAGCTCAATTACAAGTGTGTGATACAAGTATGCCCAAGTCTCAGACGTGGGATCGCTACTTGCTCACACCTTGTTAGGTGAAGAGTTGATATCCACCTCTCCACTGTTACTTTTGCTCGCCGCAATTGGCCAAGCCCGTTGTTCCATTCCTCTTACCATTTTGAGAAACAATACGCAAGGGTGATGATCTACATAGTTACCATTAGCTGTTTCAAGAGCAGCTCTGTCTGCACAGTGATTTCCGGGTATCCCAACATGTCCTGGTATCCAAATGAAATTTAAATATCTCTCTTGTTCTTGTATTCCTTCAATTATTCCATGTATGTCCAAAACCGTTGGATCAGTGGAGAATCTGCTACCGATACCTAAGATGACACTTAGGGAATCGGTGCAAATGAGCAGGTGACATTGCTCATCGTTAGATTGACGAGAGCATGCAGAATCCCAAATAACTCAGCAGTATACATCGAGCATATGAGTGGCAGTGTACATAATTGGGATATTCCATCAGCCACAAATGCACAGCCACAACCGTTGTATATCTTGGAACCATCGGTATATATGTATGTGTTTAAAATCTGTGTACTGCTGCAGTTGAATGTAGAATATGAAGTTTTTTTGTCACAATGTTTGTTAACGATGTTATTTAACAATATTGGGAGTTTTAGTGCAAGTGAGTAGAGATCAATAAGGCATGGATTAAGTGCTGATAGAGCGATTGTATTTTGCATACATATCTCATTCCAAGTTTGATGGTGATACTCCGGCTTCACAATGAAGGCCTGGAATTGGAGTCGTCCTAAGCGCGCTAGTGACAGTACGAATACCTGCATTGTAGTTTCTAGTTTCTTCAAGTGAAGATGACTAGCTGTGGATATAACAATGTAGCCAAAGTCTATTGGGGATAGAACCAGACTAGAGTACAGACGTAGCAAAGAGTCATGGCCGGCTCCTCATTTTTAGTTGGCGATGCACATGTTACATTCAATATTTAATAACTGCCTAAGGATGGATTTGATTTTATTAACGACACCCACGTTTGCATTTCTAAACTACGATAAATGAAATAGATAACATCCATTTCAATCGACTGCTGTCAAAAATAACAGTGATATTGATGGTTATAGATGGTACATATACGAGTATATTGTTTAATACAGATATTCGCCATGATAAGCAGCTCGAAGAGCATATGCGATGCCAATGCTTGTTTATATTATGAATAGTTGCTATGGTATTCTCTTTGCATTATTATATTTTGATCAATTAATAACTTAAAATAATGTTGAGTTTCAATTATTCTAGAAGTTATAAAAAATGGAATCGATGAAATTCTAGCTAGTCATTCTTGAACTTCTCAAATACAGTTGGTCAATGCCTGCTCAATAATTAACAGCAATCTGTGTTCTTGTTTGCTTGTCACTTCCGGCATCATGGTGCGTAGCGGACACGTTTCTATGCTAACCGCCTGTATATGACACTTGTAATACATACAGACATTCACATATCTTGTTTAGGTCTATATAATAACAAGTATAATATACCTAATTATTTTATGCTATAGTATGTAGTTCTACTTTCATATTACTGACTTGGACGTGCATAGAACAAGAAAATGTATTAGACCTAACCAAAAAGTTTTTTACGAAAATACATGCTTATATCTGATTATTTTCATGACGACATTGTTATTGCATGTGGGCCAGTCGTAACGTTTCTATGAATTTATAAATTTATTTAATGCTAGGGCAATGAAAAATAGTTTAAAAACCTATCCTAGTGTATGTATGTACAAGCATTATGGTTGAAATTTTTTTACCAATCCGTTTTTATCATAGGAAAAATGGTGCCAATCAGTTAAGATTGGGCATTTCTCAGTAGTAATTGTGCAGCAATAAACTTACATTCTAAGCTACAAATACTGTGCAATACAAAAATCTAAATAAACCTAAATGGAAAATGATTACACGTATATCAAAATGTTCATTTCAAATTGTTTTGAATACAAAATTATAATTCAAATATAATTTGTTTAAAAACTATAAAAATAATTATAATTAAATACGTGGTTTATGGCTGATATTATTAAAATAGGAGTAAGTTCTGATTAGTTACTTCACTAGTAAATTAACTAATTTAGACAAACAAAAATTATATTTTATACAGCACATAGTCGGGCAAATAAAATACCTATTTGTAAAATTAATTTTTATCTTGTTACAGAACACCAATAATTTAACTTCAAATAATTCGTATACCTATTTTCATGTAGATTAATATTAGTATTCCATACGCGAATCGATCATATAAATATCATGATCAAATAATAGTAGTATAGCTAACTTTCATGCAATACTAACTAAATTTAGCAACAGTATTGTACCGATCTGAAGTTGGAAGCTTTCAGCGTGAAGTTTCACCAAACCACTCAAGTTTACAACATTATCTCAAACCGTCTCGTTTGCTAACTTCACATGTCTTGACACAAATTCCCCTAGTGCACCATCTATTGTTTCACCCGAAAACTTCTGTTCTATTTTCCTGTCACGAAACAATCAAATATTTCTTGTCGGCAAACAACGTAGCAAATATACGAACGGTTAATTTCATATATATGATGTGGCTTCCAGGCAACTGAGCTATGAAATAACGAGAAAGAAGGGTTATATTGTTTAGTTCATTCGCATCACCGATGTTCTTGCCAGAGGCGAAGTGATATTGCCACCAATATTTGCACTAACGGTTCTTATATTATTATATGATGCGTCAAAAATACAGCGACCAAATGCAATTAAGGAGTACGATCTGATCATATTTATCACTTTGAACTTAAAAATAATTGAATCTGGATGGTCAAACTTTTCCCTAATTTAATAATTTAACAAATATAATAGCTGTTCAAATGCAACATATTTATTATATAGTTTATAGATGTATATCTATAAAATATTTCTGCAAATTTTATTTTCTATATGGGTTTTAAATTAATATGGACTCTTATGGGAAAACGGTGAACTGATAAATATAAATAAAAGAAAAAACCATTATTAATCAAATTTGTAATGAGTGAAGGACATATGTAAGAATATTATTGCAAAAAAAGACCTTTATATTTTTTTTGAGAAATTAAACTAAATTTGTTGACCATCACATTTTTCTTGAGAAATTAAACAACATTTCTTAAAATACATCCAATTTTGATAACAGTGTAATTACTTTTTTAAATACTAAACACGTAAATCAAAGTTGAAATATTCATATTTATTAAGTACTTTCTTTGAATGAATCGGAAAATAATTATTATTGCAAAAAACAATAATGAAAAGCTACATTGTTGTAACGTTCTCAGAGAGATATTTGAATTAAAGACAATGAAAAAAAAACTTAACATAAGTGCTACATATAAAAAATATTTACTCTTTATTCATATAAGTAGTACTCTTTGTAGCAATAAAAATGTTTTACTTTTTTAAAATTATTCTATCAAGTTGCACAAATAGCAAATTTAGCTAATAAAAATAATTAGGAATGAAAAAATACTATCATATAAAGTGTCACTTTAGACTTGTTGCTACGTGCAAAGTACAGGTATTTATTAATTTTGGATTTTAACTCTCTTTTCAACGATTATATTTCCTGAACATCTTGCATAAAAGTTACTAAAATATGTTCAATGGCTATTGAAAATGAAAAGAAATTGAGAAAAATGAATGTTACGGCTGAGCTTGATATCGATTTTATTGAATCTCTTGTATTGTCCAGCTACTCGTCTATAGGAATAAGATGCGTCTTCATGAATTGATTCGTTGAGGACGCCGTCTGCCCGTTGTAAAATAGATTTCAGATAGAAGCTCCGGAACGTATACAATAATAGTATGAATGCTTTATCCGATGAAATTCCATTTAATACCAGATCCTGTACCGAATACAAACACAAAGATACACTGATTCAACAAACAAATTCTATCACTATGTAATTTCTTTCTACAGTTATAGTAAACTCATATCAACTGATATGCAGTAAGCAACTGTTATTTTTCATCTTGAATATGTGGTAGGTTTCATAATGTAAGTATTCAACTTATTAGATGTGATTAATAGTTTAAATTCAAATTAACACAGAGACAATTTAAGGTGGTTTCTCATAAAATGGCGCATTCACATCACCTTACTACGCAACTCACTTTTCATCACACATTTATATAAAATAACATATACATAAAACAATGAACACTTAATGGTTACAAATTACAATAAAGTTATTATTATCATCTACGTCCGGCCTTAATAACTTCTAATATATGTAGTATGTATCTAAACAAAATATGTATAACAAAGTCTAGTGCAATACACTGCAGATGTTTTTTAACTTTGTGAGGTTGCAACATTTCTGACAAAGACTACGAGTGCCAGCATGTCCTAAATTAAACAGAACAACAAATATGTGAAATTTCCCTCCGTAATAGAAAAAGAAATGTTTATTTGATTGATAAATGTAGGTTTTATGACGTATTATATCCTCATATTGAAGTACTGGTAATAAGTTAATTCGTCCAGTGGGCGAAAATATTCTTCAGCGAATTTAAATTGTGGAAATCTCTTCAAAATATAATATGCTTTATTCTGCTATACACCTAGATATAATATGTGTGATTTTAAGCGTTCGTCTATCCAAGGTAATCATGCGAAAATCTTTCCCCTTGTGTGTCCAACACTAAGCTGTTCACACCCTAACCGGAACACGTCAAGTAGCGACTCGCACATCCATTCAATCCACAATCCACATACAACACAGTGACGGCTCGTTGCGATCGATCAATTAAACTTACGTAACTATCGTACAAGATAAACTCACAACATCTAGATAATTTCATTAAAACACTGTAGTTAAATGTGATATAGCAGAAAAACCTCGAATATTTTATCATTAATTTTAGTATAAGTGTGAAATAAAAATGAACCGCTACTGATTTATACTGGACAATGCAGCTCCTATATGCAGCCCCGTGTCAAATTCAATCACACTCAACATAATCACAGATTGACAGAACTCCTTCAAAAACATCTTTAGGGCGAGAAAATCACATTTGATACGTCTATCTAGTATAGATGTTACTGCATCGTACATTAATACAAATTCTGCGTTATCAAATTGGTTTCACATCGCTATAATTTAACTGATGATTTTTTTTAAAATAGAGTAGTAATCGGTTATAACTTTATTTGCTCATCTGTATTAGCGGAGACGATATTATTTAAGGTGAACCATCAAGCTCGTTTAGAAAAACATCGTGTCTTGCAAATTAAAAAAAATATATACCATTCGATGTTTATAAAAAATGCCTGGTAATTTTTTTATTTATTTTGATCTTGTATTAATGGAGAAAAAAATAAAAACTATGAAAAAGTGCCTATTTTGGAAGTTTTTTTTTTAAAATATATCATTCGATGTGTATTTGCATTATAAATGCATGGTATCATTTCATTTATTTATAACTAGTATTATTGGAGATAGAAAATAAAAACCCCCAAACTTGACACTTTTTCATAGTTTTTTTTTTCTAGGCATTTTTTATGCAAATATACATCGAATGGTGTTTCTTTTTACTTTCTTTTACGAAGAAATAAGTAAGTATTGTAATCACGAACAAAAAACATCAGCCTTGTGTTGGTCCTAAACTTTCTTTTACGTAGTCGGTATATTTAGATTTGATAGTATATAAATAAAAATATAAAATGTTTAAATTTCAAGTAACTATTTTCATTCATTGTCCAATAAAATTGTAGAGTTAGTTTATTGTCAGATTTCCAAAGGAAACATATGTATTATTGATTTTAAATGTTGGATTTTATAGTAGTATAAAGAAAATATAATTATTCAATATATATTATTAAAAATAATTATGGCCGGGCATTTTTCAGTTTTCAAATTAACTTTAAACCAGAGAAAATATTTATATATAATATTTTAAATTATTTACTAACCTTTGTAACGGTTTTTCACTAAACTTATATGTGACACTGACAATAAATGTTAAATGTCAAAATATTTGAATATTAAAAACATTTGACATGCATAGTAGAAACGATTTATTATATATAATTTTCCATACCTATGTAACTATGGCAATATAAATAGGATTATAGCAAGTTTCTCATAACTGGTACACCTTTTCAAGAAATGTTTCAAACTAAAGTTGTTAGAATCATTAATATCTTTAACATTAATAATAACTATTTTACTGTAAGTGCAGCCGTTTCGAAGATATGCAAAAAGTGACTCAAGTAAACATGCACTTCCGGTTTGAGTATGCTTTTCAAAAATAGAAGGATTTCTTTTCAGGCATATACAAATCTTAAGTTTAAAGTTTCATAATTTTATCTTCAACGATGTAGGCTGTAGAGCGCATACAGACTCACAGACACACACACACAAACACACACACACACACACACACACACACACACACACACGCACACACAGACACACACACACACACACAGACACACACACACAGACGTCATTCCAAAAATAGTCAAACTCAATTCAGGAAGGTCAAAAGGTGTATTTCCGTTAAAATTTGGATAATTTTTACTTTCTTTTACGAAGTAATAAATAACTATTGCAATCACGAAAAAAAAAAAGTTTGAAATTTTGACGGAAATACACGTTTTGACCTTCCCTGAATCGAGTCTGACTATTTTTGGAATGACGTCTGTGTGTGTGTGTGTGGGTCTCTCTGTGTGTGTGTGTGTGTGTGCGCTCTACAGCCTACACTGTTGAAGATAAAATTATGAAACTTTAAACTAAAGATGTGTATATGCCTGGGGTGAAAACCTCCTATTTTTGAAAAGCATATTCAAACCGGAAGTGCATGTTTACTTAAGACTCTTTTTTTGCAATTTCTGCAATATCTCCGAAACGGCTATACTTGTAGTAAAAATAGTTAGAATAACATTGAAAGATATTAGTATTCTGCACAACTTTTGTTTTAAACATTTTTTCAAAAAGTGTATCTTATTGAAATTGCCATAGTTAGGTAGGTTTGGGAAATTATATATAATAAATCGCATCTACTATGCATGTCAATTGTTTTAAATATTCAAATATTTTGGCATTTAACATTTATTGTCAGTGTCACAAATAAGTTTAGTTAAAAAACGTTACAAAGGTTAGTAAATCATTTAAAATATTATATGAAAATATTTTGTAAGGTTTAAAGTTCATTTGAAAACTAAAAAATGTCCGGCCATAAGAATTTTTAATAATGTGTAATGAATAATTATATTTTCTTTATATTACTATAGAATCGAACATTTTAAATCTAAAATACATACGTATGTTTTTTTAGAAATCTGACAATAATCTAACTTTCCAATTTTACTGCACATAACGAATGAAAATATTTACTTTTAAATTTAAACATTTTATATTTTAATTTATATACTATCAAATCAAAATATACTGACTACGTAAACGAAAGTTTAGGGCCAACACATGGCCGATGTTTAATAATATGTAATGAATAATAATATTTTCTTTATAATACAATAAAATCCAACATTTAAAATATGAAATACATATGTTTTCTTTGGAAATCTGACAACAAACTAACTTTACAATTTTATTGGACCATGAATGAAAATATTTTCTTGAAATTTAAACATTTTATATTTTTATTTATATACTATCAAATCTAAATATACTGACTACGTAAAAGAAAGTTTAGGGCCTACACATGGCCGATGTTTTTTTTCGTGATTACAATACTTACTTATTGCTTCGTAAAAGAAAGTAAAAATTCTCGAAAGTTTAACGGAAATACACCTTTTGATCTTCCCTGAATCGAGTCTGACTATTTTTGGAATGACGTGTGTGTGTGTGTGTGTGAGTCTGTATGCGCTCTACAGCCTACACCGTTGAAGATAAAAATATGTAACTTTAAACTTAAGATTTGTATATGTTTGAGAGGAAAACTTTCTATTTTTGAAAAGCATATTCAAAACGGAAGCGCATGTTTACTTGAGTCACTTTTTTGCATATCTCCGGAACGGCTGCACTTACAGTAAAAATAGTTAGAATAAAATAGAAAGATATTAATGATTTAAACAACTTTTGTTAGAAGCATTTCTTCAAAAAGTGTACCAGTTACAAAAAAATTGCTATTATTCTATTTATATTGCCATAGTTACATAGGTATGGAAAATTATATATAATAAATCGTTTCTACTATGCATGTCAAATGTTTTAAATATTCAAAGATTTTGACATTTAACATTTATTGTCAGTGTCACAAGTAAGTTTAGTGAAAAAACGTTACAAAGGTTAGTAAATAATTTAAAATATTATATATAAATATTTTCTCTGGTTTAAAGTTAATTTGATAACTAAAAAATGCCCGGCCATAATAATTTATAATAATATGAAATGAATAATAATATTATTTTTTTTATACTACTATAAAATCCAACATTTAAAATCTAAAATACATCTGTTTTCTTTGGAAATCTGACAATAAACTAATTTTACAATTTTATTGGACAATGAATGAACATATTTTCTTGAAATTTAAACATTTTATGTTTTTATTTATATACTATCAAATCTAAATATACTGACTACGTAAAAGGAAGTTTAGGGCCAATACATGGCCGATGTTTTCATTTGCAAGGCACGATGTTTAAGCGAGCTTGATGGTTCACCTTAACGTGAGAATTCACGCTTACTGTTCTGGTTTGGTTAAGGACAATCAAGGCAAATAACGCTTATTTGAGAATGAAGCAACTAGAGAAATGAGAGTGACATTTGCTATTTTACTATAATATAGTATATTTATTTCAGACACCGCTATTTGTTTACGGAACACATAAACACTCTCTTAAAATTAACTTTTCACATCAAATGATTGAAAGTGCTTAAAGGTGCCTTTTAAAGTAAAATTTAAATCCATATTAACTTTTAAATACAAATATTTAATTTTAAAACGTCACTATGCTAAATTACAAATCTATAGTTTTATTTTATAACTCGATCGTATGCGTTAATACGCATCAACCCCACCAACTGAGTGCGCTAACTTCGAAACCGATTGAATCAGTATTCTCGTAAAAATAATATATTCTCTATCTACGTCAAATGCAAGCATCAACTGAACAAATTTAATTAAAGATAAGTCCTTTAAAAAAATCTTGAAAGTATTGCTACATCTTTCTAACGAATTAAATATTTGAAGGAGTGTTTAGTAAACCTGCTGCGAATCGGAAAATGACGACACTACATATTTATTTATATATATATATATATATATATATATATATATATATATATATATATATATATATATATATATATATATATATATATATATATATATATATATATATATATAATGTGCAACTTTCGATGCTCAGTACACTCGGTTGGTTGAATTGTTTTACTTTTACAGGATTTACTGTCAGCCAGACAGGCAATCAATTACAATGGAAATGATATTATTTGATAATAATGTTCTTTGAAATCTGTGCATAAAAACACACAAACTTACCTGGACTTTTTTAACAAGTGACTTCATAAAACAAATGTAGCCGCTGTAGTGATTGCAAAAAAAAAGTGTGTGGCTGTATTATGACAAGGGATCAAGTTGGCGTATCGCGATTTAGTACGTAAAACAAACACGGCAAGGCGCTATTCGTTTTGACGCGGAGTCACCGTGATGCGCTGGGAAACCACACAGGTGCCACTAATTCCTAAACACAACATACACACTGCCACACATATACGTACACATAATATACAGTTCATATATGTATGTGCACAATACATATACACACATGTATACAGATACATACAACCACAATGAAATGATGCTGTACAGTAACTTTTATAATCTGATTTGTAACGTGGCAGATTATTTGAATATTTATACCGTCACGCGTCTGCCATGTATATTTTACTTTATTCAGCTCTATCCCTACACTGCATTTGCCGCATCAGTCTGTGTTTTGATTTAATATAAAACATTTTATTTTTAATCGTACTAAATCTGCAAGTTAAATACATCGGACTAGCTAAAACACAAATATAGTTTTACTATAAATCATTTTAAATTTATTTATTTATTTACATATATATATATATATATATATATATATATATATATATATATATATATATATATATATATATATATATATATATATATATATAACAATATATATATATAAAAGCCATATATATATATATTTATTTTTAATATAAATATTATATATATATATATATATATATATATATATACGAGTATATATATATATATATATATATATATATATATATATATATATTTATATATATATATATATATATATATATATATATATATATATTTTTTTTTTTTTCTTCGGTAACAATAGATACATTAATGCCCGGTTCTATAAAAGCCAGTTAAATATCCAATGCTAGTAAATAAAACAAATTCTAATTGAATTTATATTTCTTATGATAATTTAATATTGCTGTGAAAATGTCGATTCGATTTTGTCATATTTATTAGTGTAGGAAATTCAATTGGCCTGTATAAAATCGGGCAAAAGAATTATTTTAGGAGAGGTAGCAGTTGATTTATAGCTGCAGGAAATATATTTTGTGTGTCACTTTTTTAATATAAATATATTAATCACAGACATACCTACATCACTCTCAGCGTATTTAAATAAAAATACTCCGTTTCATAATTTGCTTATTTTGTTATAAAAAGAAACCTATGTAAGTTAAAAAGTGAAATTTATTACACAACTTGCGATCGAAAATTGTGAAAATACAGGAAACACGGGTCTAAAATTGTAATATTTCGATAATAAATCAATTTTAAAAAAGTTCAAAAATGTTTTCTGTAATTAATCTTGACAGATTAAAACTATAAGCACATTTACAGCAGAAAAATGTGAAACATATTTGTATCAATGTTCAATTCTCAGATACACAGAATATAGCAGAATTAAATTTTGGTTCTGGTAATACAACTATGTGACAAAATATAAGTGAACACATGTGTTTCTATGCACCATCATGTCGTTAGCGGGTTCATACAAATATCTATCTTGATGATCATGTTAAAACAGTAGCATACGTTTCATATATACTCAAAATGTAACGCTGTCTGGCTGTGGTTGTTAGGGGTAACCAGGAGCCGGATTGGCCGTTCTTGTTCATTTGCCATGCAAAACGCGAAGCCAGCCAGCAAACGCGCCGCGCGTCATTGATTGCGTGCCCAATTACACACCCGAGATCATGTTTACATAAGTAATTCGCGGGCGAGCAACGCGCACGACAGTTGACACAGCACACAGTCGTTCGCAACCCTAGTGCTAAACCCCACCCCACCCCATCCCTGAAGCTTCCCTGACGATGCCTGATGCTGACGACGACAACGTTGACTGTGTCAACGTCGACGCCTGGCGGAATTAAGTGTTCGGATCGTCGTTTGTTCACACTGGATTTACACTGGGAAATTTCGAGCTACACCATCATAATATAACCAATTCATGCGGAGAATTGCGAAATTATCACACGCGCATTGATTTAAAATGAATCTAAGCTAAACAAGAAATCTATTTAAAAATTGATTTTGCTTTATTTAAATTGTTGTAATTTGGGCTTATTTTATTTATGAAATAACTATATTTTATTAGATCTAGACTGCTGCAATATGCATTGATAATTATAGGTTATTTTAAAAACACAATATAATTTTAATAAAGTATAAATTTTGGCCATCTTAGCAGATAGTACTTAATATTAATAAAATTTGGTAGTTTAGAGTTTTCTGCGCAATAGCGATGTTTATTCATTGAAATAATCCATTTTTTCTCAAAGGCAAAAGAAATATAAAGAATTTTTAACGTGACGTTAATACATTAAATAACAAACAGTAAAATACCTGCAGTGGTCTGCACTGGACTTCATTCATTTTAGATAACAATAAGAATACTAAAATACAAATGTTGAAGAATGCAAGAAAATAAAATTATTCATTACACCATACAAGCAATTATTATGGCCAGAAATTTTCCTGTTTTCAAATATATTAAATAACTAACAGAATATATCTATATATATATATATATATATATATATATATATATATATATATATATATATATATATATATATATAATATATATATATATATAATATATATATATAGATATATATATATATATATATCTATATATATATATATATATATATATATCATATATGAAATATCACTATTTTTACACATGTTTTCACTCAATCTTTTTTGTGACAATAAAAATCCGATGTTAAATGCTTGTTTTCCTGTTAAAATAGGTAAACTTTTTGAAGAAATTTTTCAAAAAAGGATTGTGCGAAATATTAATATCTTTTATTTTAATATTTTTACTGTAATGGTAGTCGTTTCGGTGATGCAGAAACCGGAAAAACTGACTAGAGTAAACATGCACTTCTGGTTGGAATATTCTTTTCAAAAATAAATGATTATCTTGCCAGTTATATACAAAGCTTAAGTTTAAAGTTTCATAACTTTACATTCAACAGTTTTGGCTGTAGCATACATACACTTCATTCCAAAAATAGTTAAACTCGATTCAGGGAAGATCAAAGGTGTATTTCTGTTAAAATCTTGAGATTGATTTTTTTCATGATTACAATACTTACTTATTACTTCGTATAAGAAAATAAAAACATAGAAATAACTTGAGTATTCAAAATAAAGTTCGGCAACAGTTACCAACTGAATAGATGTTAACTATGATACATTGATAAACCAATCCTTGATATTTTTGAGTAAAGGAGTGATATTTATTATAATGATATGCAGCACTTTAATCTTATTAGATTCCATTATGCGACCGGTGGGTGTGAAAGTTGAATGCTTGCCATAGTTCAATTGCTTTATGAATTAACTGATTTGAAATATATAAGTGAGAAGTATTTTTTGTAGAGTCATTAATTTCAGATATCTAAACTCAGGTTAAAAATGCTGAGCCAAAGTCTAGGCTCTGTTCAAAATCTTATGTATTTTATCATAGTCAGTGTTGATCCTACAATAGATGATCGTTCTCCGTACCTCAAAGCTGTCTATGTCAATTCCCAATCAATTTCCTCTCTTTACGTTTTACTTTCTTTTACGAAGTAACGAGTAAGTATTGTAATCATGAAAAAAAAATCCCGATTTTAACGGAAATACACTTTTTGACCTTCCCTGAATCGAGTCTGATAGTTTTTGGAATGAAGTGGATATGTGCTACAGCCAAAACTGTTGAATGTAAAGTTATGAAAGTTTAAACTTAAGCTTTGTATATAACTGGCAAGATAATCATTTATTTTTGAAAAGAATATTCCAACCAGAAGTGCATGTTTACTCTAGTCAGTTTTTCCGGTTTCTGCAATATCACCGAAACGACTACACTTACAGTAAAAATATTAAAATGAAAGATATTAATATTTCGCACAATCCTTTTTTGAAAATTTTGTGTGTGTGTGTGTGTGTGTGTACAGTAAAATAGTTATAATTATAGTTAAAGATATTAATATTTTGGGCAACTTTTGTTAGAAACATTTCTTCAAAAAGTGTAGCAGTTACGAGAAAGTTGCTATTGAAATTCTGCCTTGTTTTTATTTATATTGCCATAGTTACATAGGTATGGAAAATTATATATAATAAATCGCATTTACTATGCATGTCAATTGATTTACAAATTCAAATATTTTGACATTTAGCATTTATTGTCACAAATAAGTTTAGTGAAAAAGCGTTACAAAGGTTAGAAAATAATTAAAAATATTATATGAAAATATTTTGTAAGGCTTAAAGTTTATTTGAAAACTAAAAAATGTCCGACCATAATAATATGTAATGAATAATTATATTTTCTTTATACTACTATAGAATTGAACATAAAATCTAAAATACATATGTTTTTTTTTAGAAATCTGACAATTTTATTGGACATAATCAATGAAAATATTTTCTTGAAATTTAAACATTTTCTATTTTAATTTATATATTATTAAATCAAAATATACTGTCTACGTAAAAGAAACACATGGCCGATGTTTCTATTTAATCCCATGCCAGCTATGACTATTTGATTTTTGTTCATTGTTGGTACTGCTACAGTAATGCGTATTAAAATTAGAACCGAGACACGATTGATTAAAATAGAGTACGAATGTAAGTAAAGGCGAGTCTACGACAACGCAGATAAAACAGCAATCTTGTAAAAGCTTACATCAAATCGATGCACTAGAACTTATAATATAGATTCATGTGCATCAAGTTTTGGGATTAGACGTAAATTGACTTAGTCAAAAGAGTATCATAAATGCTCTAAGTCAAAAACCTTGTGCTAGATAATCAAGTAACAATTACAAAATGATTGAAGAGACTTGTGCAAATAAAAAAAAAGATGCTGACGGCGAACATGACATGAAGGATTCAATGATTGTACGAAAGCGTGTCAGGAAAGAGTTGACTTGAAATACGGATATTGTCAGAACGGAAGATTGAATAGCGTAATTTTCCTCTTCATTTTTTATGAGAAATGACGTGATATTTTGTGTCTATGCATAAATAAATATACTTATAAAGTAATATTAAACTTTTCTTATAATCGAAATTATTGAATATTTACCGAAAGTTGCAAAATGCGGAAATTCTACAACAAACAAAACAAAATGTTCATTTTAAGGTATTTTAGCATTCTGGACTGCAGTGAAAAATGACCAACATCGTTGTATGTGACGTTTGTCGCGGTTAGTTTAACACAGACTTTTATAAGCAGTGGCGCGCAAGGGGCGGTGGGGATGCAAGAAAGGGAGCTAGCGCTGGGGTCGAATCAGCAAAACGTTTTGCATACGGACGTCTGATGAATATTAACCGAGCACCCTCCGTCCGACGCCCAGCGGCGTACTATTTGTGGTAGGATACACAAGATTAAAACTTCTTGTTTTACTTGCGAAAGTTTTGTTAGTAAAATAAGTAATAAAAATGTATATATAAGAACACGTCAAAAAGCAACATTTCTCAAAGCAAAGATTTTCATTTTCATTTATTTTTTATGTAAATAAAAGTAATTTGTGTTCGTATATAGTAAACAACAATTTTGTACTTAAGTTCTATTTTTAGAGTATAAAGACACTGTAGCTTCATTCTGAAGCATATACACACACACAAACACAAATCGCACTCTAAGAATGGTCAAATTATTATTACTTTGGATTTTGCTTTACTACGTTTGGGCTTAACCATACCAATCAATCATTTTAGGAATAGTGGAATAAATTAAATGTAAATCTTTGTGCAGCACTGTTCTGCGTAAACTGGACACTTAATAATGCGTAAAGAATTAACAGATATAGATCTGCAAGAGGAAATTGCTTGATTTTTGGAAATCCACATGGCAGCATGGCTCTTTGATAGTTAATATTGTTTTAGGGCACATGCGTAATTGTAACTTCGAAAGTGTCAGTTGAGACAGCAAACCAATAACTTGATATTCTTTAATTAATGAAGAAAAATTGCTATAAGTCTAACCAATTTCTTCGCAAATTCTTAGGTTTTATAGAAATATTTCATCATCAATCCTAAAGCCCCAGTCGAATTAAAATTGACGTACTTTAGGTATAAATACTTAGCTCAACATCGTAATCAAATGAATATTATACTAACCTTAGATTTGTAATCTAAGTAGAAAATGTAAGGTTTTAGCTCGCCGTGCGTAGTACCGATCCCGATGAGCTAAAGCATTCGGTCGTGCTTTTTAAGTATCTTAGATTGAAAAATAGAGTCAGTATTTCAGCAAAATGCATTTCGAATGAATATTTCTAATTATATTCTTCACAATTATAACCTAGCTTATATTTTTGTATCATCATGATGAATTGAATAGATATCTTATATCATAATTGACAAAGTCAGGATGTGAAACTGCTACCTGGCAGCTAAAGAATGTGCCTGATGTAAAAGTTTCATTGTACACACGACCGCACTTATAATAATTTCAACTGGTTGAATGATATTATGATACGAAACTAAACAAAAATTGAATGATTTATAATAAAGAGTGAGCAGGGTGAAAGAAATAAATAAAAGTTTATGTATTTTTTCCAACTGTTATATCCGCTGCAGATGTCCTCCAAGTGCTTTATAAAACCGGCTGGTTGGCCAGACGACGTCGTCTTAAAAGTAACAGGTACCAGCTTAGACCATTTGCTAACATGACAAGCACTTTTCATAATGACACCTCGGACATATCAAAAATATACATTGCTGTCTCTCTATACCTTTTTTACTTCATTTCCCATCTCAGTCCAACTTCCATTAAGACCAGTAGTTGAAGTACACATCACAGACAGCAGTTATTAACTCCTAGAGATATTATAATTTGTTTGTCTTGTACGGGCTACTAAATAGAAATTGTTTTAACAGCACTGATGGAATTTTTACAAAATGACTTTCTTACTACAGATATATATGTATATTTCAAGCAACAAATTTATTCAAAAAGTATGAGAATCAAGCTTATATAAATATTTAACTAACTATATTAGAAAATTAATTAAGAAAAACTAAACTGCACTCAACATTATACTTTTTACTTTCTTTTACGAAGTAATAAGTAAGTATTTTGATCACGAAAAACAAATCTCGAAATTTTTAACGGAAATACACCTTTTGACCTTCCCTGAATTGAGTCTGACTATTTTTGGAATGACGTCTGTGTGTGTGTGTGTGTCTGTATGTTAGTCTGTATGCCCTTTACAGCCTACAGTTATAGAAAAAAAATATGAAACTTTAAACTTAAGATTTGTATATGCCTGGAACGAAAACCTCTTATTTTTTAAAAGCAAATTTAAACCGGAAGTGCATGGTTACTCAAGACTTTTTTTTTTGTAATTTCTGCAATATCTGCACTTGCAGTAAAAATAGTTAGAATAAAATTGAAATATATTAGTATTCTCCACAACGTTTGTTTGAAACATTTCTTCAAAAAGTGTACCAGTTACAAGATCTTATCTTATTGATATTGCGACTACACTTACAGTAAAAATATTAAAATGAAAGATATTAATATTTCGCACAATCCTTTTTTGAAAATTTTGTGTGTGTGTGTGTACAGTAAAATAGTTATAATTATAGTTAAAGATATTAATATTTTGGGCAACTTTTGTTTGAAACATTTCTTCAAAAAGTGTAGCAGTTACGAGAAAGTTGCTATTGAAATTCTGCCTTGTTTTATTTATATTGCCATAGTTACATAGGTATGGAAAATTATATATAATAAATCGCATCTACTATGCATGTCAACTGTTTTAAATATTCAAATATTTTGACATTTAATATTTGTCACAAATACGTTTAGTAAAAAAGCGTTACAAAGGTTAGTAAAAAATTTAAAATATTATATGAAAATATTTTGTAAGGTTTAAAGTACATTTGAAAAAAAAAAAAATTTTTTTTAATAATGTGTAATGAATAATTATATTTTCTTTATACTACTATAGAATCGAATATTTTAAATCTAAAATACATGTGTTTTTTTTAGAAATTTAACAATAAACTAACTTTACAATTTTACTGGACTATCAAATCAAAATATACTGACTACGTAAAAGTAAGTTTAGGGCCAACACATGGCCGATGTTTACATTTAGGTACAGAAAACATTTTAATAACCCTGATTAATAGAGTATATAAATATATACTTACATACATCAAATTCACGTATACTGTATGCTGCAATCAAACAAGCAGTATATTCCCATAACTAAAATATTCAAGCTGGGTTATGTGGTTATGAAGTAAATTTCATACGCCTTGTTGAGGAAATATTATTTTGAGAATCGATGTACTTTTTTATATTAAGCAGAAGAATCTATTTAACAACTCAAGGCAATTTTTAATAGATGTTAATTTTGTTATCACATCATTGATAATACTGTGCGATAGATTGATCGTGCAGCATTATAGATTATTCTCATATAGTCATAAAATTATACTCTTAAAACAAATATTTAAACACCTAATAACCAAAAATATGATTTGCAATTGGTTGGTTGTCATCTTTTACCCGTTATGTCGGTCATGTATAAAAATAACGGTAGTTAGTTTAATTGATGCGGCGTATCTAATACCGAATTAACAATTCTCAGACAATTATTTATCCGATCTGTGTGTAAGTTACAACATTTAATTTCAGATAGTATAGAAATTTTATTTTTGGTTTAGTATATTGAGTTTATCCACAAATAGTTTCAGATGCATTGTTTATATTTTTGAAAATATTAATATACTTACGAATGTGCGACTGAAAACAAAATATATCCTGCTGCGAAAGAGAAATCAATAGCTCTCTGTCTTTACTGTTTTTAATGACTAAAATGACGGAAACCAGGATTGGGTAGGTCTTTATTGCAGTGTACTAAAACATTGATAAGTGACACAGATTGGAATAAATAATAAAGCAATCCATTTCAATAATTAGAATGTTAATGTCATTGTAATAGTTCTAGTAGTATTCCATCCAACTATAATTACGCTAAATTACAATTCTTCATTATAATAATGACTTTTATTTTATCACAAATGTCATAATTTTGTGCTGTACACGGTTCAAAATCAATCAATTTTGTACGTATGTATAGAAGAAAAAGATTAATGTCACTAATTATTATCGGTTAAAAGAAGCACTTTAAATTATGTAGGTACAATATAGGCCTGAAGTGATGCTACGTTTTACGCGAAAATTTTGGTTGCTTTTTCAACACTTTGTGTACATAACCATTATATGATTAATCAGATAAAGAAAGATACATTATAGCCACTTTAGGGTTGGGAATAGCCTTTTAATGTATTATGCAAAAATATTGATCAACTTTAACTACATGCACAGATTGAAACAAATAATAAAGTAATTCATTTCAAAAATTATCATGTTAATATCATAGTAATAGTTCGAGTATTATTCCATCCAACCCTAATTACTCTAAATTACAACTGTTCATAATAATAATGACTTCATTTTATCAGAAAATAGATAAAAGTCATAACTGTGGCATATTTTTTGGGCAAACTTTGTGTTATACCTATCATTATATGAATAATCAGATAAAGAAGGGAGCATTAGCTATAGCCATTTCCTTTTAACGTAAGCGTGTTGTAGCCATGGAATTTAATTTACGATGACTTGTTGAAATTTTGAAAAGTAAGCGTTGACCAAAAAAAAAACTAAACAGACATGCGCAAATGAAACTTCACCGCTTATAATGAATATATTCACGTCTGAAGTGGTAAAAAATAAATAAAATTGAATATCATATCATTTAATAATTAAAATGAAAGATAAATTAATTACGTCGATGTATGACACCGCATTGTAATGTTTTTAATTTATAAATAAATAGAATGAGTTGCTAAAAAATGGCAAGCATATATACGAGTATATATACATATATATATATATATATATATATATATATATATATATATATATATATATATTTATATACGATATATATATACATTTATACATATATACGTATATGTCTATCTATCTATCTATATATATATATATATATATATATATATATATATATATATATATATATATATATATATATAAACCCAATATATTGGGTTTATATATTACAATAATAACGTACACAATTCCGGCCAATATTGACTACAGAATACTTTTGAAAGCACACATTTTTTTAAAATTTTTTTCAGTGTAAATTGTGTGTATGTGTGTGTTTTTTATTGTTTATTGTCCTAACTAAACAGATATACTTACATATAAGAATGATCAGTGTTGTTTCTATAAATGTTACTTTCTATAAAGATTACATATTCTAGCTTGGGCTTTTCTAAAACTTAGCCTAAGATGAACAAATAAGCTAAATTGATAATTGTAATAATAACTACTCCTAGAATACTATATAATAAAATGAGTGTTTTATTTTCTTCGTATTTCCCATATGAATATTCAGGTCGTCGTAGAGGGAAGGGAAAAAAATATCTAATTTTTAAATTAACCTACCAAAAAAGATTTCTTGTACTAGTAATCAAAACACGTCAATTAGATAATAATAGGGTAGAGCTAGTTTCCTACCCCTAATCAATTAAAATTCATATGCTGGCGACCCCTTAAATATATAATTCGTTTGGTCAGCTTAGGTCAAATAAACATACTTGTATTAGGGCTAATAACGTTCACTGTTTAACAACTAAGGCCTGACCCCACTGGAATACCCGGTATAACAAGATGACCCAACCACTGTTGCTGCCACATTATTACTCAAGTTCGCGGTTGTAAATTTCAACGGACACTTCAAACACAAATAAGGTGAGAATCTTGCACCTAGAGAAACATAAAGAATACTACACGAATGTTTTGCTTGTTAAGACAGGATTACTGACAAAATAACTTTTTCACACGTTTAAAATCGACTTATATTTATGTTTCAAATACCTTGGGTTTTTAAATACGCCCATTAAAATGTTAATTCAGTGAATACGTTTTTCCATTTGATTTTAGATAATAAAATAGTTTTAAAGGATTGAAAACTGCAGTAAAAATGTTCTAAACATTTTTTGTCTTTTGTAATAATTTAAAAAATTAGGCAAACCCTTACTTGATCCTTTCACTTTAATAAAATCAATTTATTGATCTTTCTGAAAAAAAAAATTAACCAATTATTATCGCTTTAAATACGAGATATTTACAACAAAATAGTAAACATAAACCAAACGTTTTAATATCTTTAGTTGCTTCACTCTAATATATATTTGAAATGTTTTAGAAGTACATAGCAATTACGTACTTAATCTCATGCTCTGGCGTGAAAAAAAAACGCGACTGGAAACATTTTAAAACTTTAAATTAAGCAAATACATTTTTTGGGTTCATGCTGAAAATGTTTATTATATTAGAAATGTCATTTTTAGCTGATATTTTAGTTAATTCTTTTTATGCTGATATTAAGAAGAGTTCTTTTATTTTCAGTCGTGTTCGTCTAAAAGTATATGTTCAATCAAGTATAAATTTCGAACGACATATTGACGATATTCATATTACATGTGAGCCAAAATTGATTAAAATCGTCTGGATCTCTTCAAAGAAAAAAAGAAAGCAAATATTTATGCTTATTAGGATGTGGCATGCAATATATTATAAATAACATACGAGTATGTATGTTTGAAAATGTGAAACATATTCCGAAGAATATATCATTTTTAAGAATATTACATATGTAAGACTGATAACCGATTACTAACTACATATAATTACAAATTATACATATTCATTTAAACGCAATTCAAGGCATAAATGAAATGTAATCTCCCTTACAACTTACAACTACAGTTTTGTCTGTATATTTTCAAAATATATAATTATTTATTTTATATACGCTTTGTCTTCCTACCTATTGAAGTGTTTTTTCTATCGTATAACCTTAGAAGTATTAGGTGCTTGATGACTATTTGTTTATATCCTATACCATCAGAATATAAAGATAAAAAACTATAGCATGTCCCGCGATAATTAAAATATAATTTTCAATTATAATGTCGGTGTATATTATTATAGAATATAACTGAGTATCTATTACTTGTGAGACGAAGCGCGCCGCAGATAATAAATGAAGTTGGATAAAAATAAACAACTTTACGACGCTAATGCCCCAAACAAAAAGTAAATTAAATTACTTCAAGCACTAATATGATCATTAATAAAAAGCACACCGGCCGAAGCCGAAGGTAGATATCTTTTCTTCTTTCTATACCACAAAAAGTGCATTAACATTTATTTCTCTTGTTTTATATCATTTTCTATACACCTGGGTCTCACATCTCGTTTAGTTATTACGATACGGTCCTGTAACGAAAACTAAACGCCGAGACGTCTAGAATATTCTTATGGAATCCATTTAAACATTATATCACTGTAATTTTCAAATTTATTTTGTAAAATAATAATCAATCAAATACTAAACGATCACCAGCGATTTTACTAGGCTGTTCATTGGCTGACAGTTGTTAACATCTATAAAACAATATTTGTGTTTATAGCTTATCCGTTATAAAATTATCTTTCCCTCACAAGATAAAGATATCGAAATATGTATATAAGTATTTTATTTTTGATATATGTATATATATATATATATATTTATTTATTTTATGTATATATATATATATATATATATATATATATATATATATATATATATATATATATATATATATATATATATATATATATATATATATATATATATATATATATACATATACCAAAATTAACATGAAGATAGCAGCACTCGTAAATAAAAGCTAGGGAATTTCGTTTTTCATCTGTTGACAGTTACTCACCAAAGTTTCAGCCATTTTGGACGCGTAGTTGTTATGTAACAGTCGTTTGAGTGAGTTGATATGAGTGTTTTTATGAAAATGGACAAAATCGAGTATCGAGCTGTCATCAAATATTTGTTTTTGAAAGGCAATACGCCTACGCAAATCAAAGATGAGTTGGATTCTGTGTATGGGGATTCTGCACCATCATTTACCACAGTGAAATTTTGGGCAGCTGAATTTAAACGTGGCCCTAAGAGCTTGGGAGACGATGAACGTTCGGACGTCCAAAAACTGCAACTACCGACGAAAACATCGCCAAAGTTCACGAAATGGTGCTAGACGACCGCCGAATTAAAGTGAGAGAGATAGCAGAGGTTATGAACATGTCAAAGAACGTGTTTGTCACATATTAAATCAACATTTAGACATGAGAAAGCTGTCCGCGCGTTCGGTGCCGCGTTTGCTCATGTTAGACCAAAAACGTGTCTCACACCTCAGCGGTTGCCATGGCGAAAATCCACGAATTACGGTTTGAACTGCTTGACCATCCGCCTTACTCACCAGATCTAGCCCCAAGCGACTTCTTTTGTTCCCTCATCTAAAAATTACGCTCGGAGGACAGAGATTTTCGTCATATGAAGAGGCAATCACCTTCGTGAACAATTATTTTGCAGAGAAAAACGCCGAGTACTATTTGGACGGGTTACAGAGATGGCAGCATCGCTGGGAGAAGTGTGTAGAGTTACAAGGAGACTATGTTGAAAAATTAAAAAAAAAATCTGAAAAAATGTCTTGTTTCTTTGTTAGGTCGGAACTTTTCAGACCACCCTCGTACTGCTTGTTTGATTGCAGCATACATGAATTTGATGTATGTAAGTATATATTTATATACTCTATTAATCAGGGTTATTAAAATGTTTTATGTACCTAAATGTAAACATCGGCCATGTGTTGACCCTAAAGTTTCTTTTACGTAGTCAGTATATTTTCATTTGATAGTATATAAATTAAAATATAAAATGTTTAAATTTCAAGAAAATATTTTCATTCATTATGTCCAGTAAAATTCTAAAGTTAGTTTATTGTCAAATTTCTAAAAAAAAACACATGTATTTTAGATTTAAAATGTTCGATTCTGTAGTAGTATAAAGAAAATATAATTATTCATTACACATTATTAAAAAATTTTTTTTTTTAGTTTTCAAATGAACATTAAACCTTACAAAATATTTTCATATAATATTTTAAATTATTTACTAACCTTTGTTACGCTTTTTCACTAAACGTATTTGTGACAAATGTTAAATGTCAAAATATTTGAATATTTAAAACAGTTTACATGCATAGTAGATGCGATTTATGATATATAATTATTCATACCTACGTAACTATGGCAATATCAATAAGCTAAGATCTTGTAACTGGTACACTCTTTGAAGAAATGTTTCAAACAAACGTTGTGGAGAATACTAATATATTTGTACTCTGCATAAGAATGTCCAGTGTAAGACACGTCAGATGGCTTTTAACTTAGTTATGTATTTTACCTTATCACTTAGGATAGCCAAATAGCAAGTACTGTATTAGTTATTAAAATAAATATGATCAAGTATCAAATGAAAGTTTCGAATTTTATGGTCCTGATAAAGGAATAATTATAGTTACGAAACGATGACATACAAAACAATTGTTCATTTATTGGTGACTGAAAACCCCAAAATAAAATACATCCATTCTTATAAAAATGAACATTTTTAGGTAGTAGGTATATGAATAAGGAATATAATTTTATTCTCTGAAGACCTTTTATCATAAGGTTTCCCCGTAATAAGTGAAAATAAACATTTATTTTCTTTTCATTCTAAGATAATTTAAATGTAAAAACTTTACGCCAGAAACTCTATAAGCTGCATTAATATTTAATAGAATCGAATGAAAATTGTGTATGCTATTTACATAAAACAACAACGTACATTTTATACGAACAAGCATGACGCGAGCGGACTTGTGTTCGTTGTATGGATTATGTTAAATTTTACTGAAAAGTCCAAAATCTATGATAATCGACGCCTTCAGATTATCAATCATCAGTTAACAATTTTATATCATTTGAATTTGGTTTCTTTAATTTTCCCATGATAAAGGAAAATGGAATAATTTTTTTTTAATAATAAATACTTATAGGTGATGGGAGTTAACTCTAAATTTTATATATTATTATACTCATATTGCTGCATAATTTATAGTACAGCGCGAATTTAAAATTATTAACTAAATTTAGTGAAAAGTTAAATTTGTACAGTTATTCAAATTAAATTACTTACAATTCTCGAGTAATATATGAATTTAAAACCAATTAAAAATTTATATAAAAAGATGCAACATTTGCATGTTTCATCTATTATTGTAAAACGTTGAAGAAACTCAGCGGAATCGCATTTAAAAAGTCACACTCTTGAGAAGTGTTCATTCGAATGCGTTTTTGGTCGACTGTTAAGAAGCGCGGCAATGACAAAAATTATGTCTATTGTCTATCGAATAGCGGGTTGTAAATTAAATTCTTATGGCAATCTGGTAACATTAAATGATTCCCATTATACTTTGATTCCAGAAAAATGGAGATCCTCCAAATAATTCAACCACAACTGTGATATGAAATGTTGCAGTAAACCATCGATAAAATGAATCATAATAGCAGGTGCGTGAAGTTAACACTACGAAGACAAGCATTAAATCTGATTTCTAGTTAAATAATTAGAATTTCTTTAGTGCCTAAAAATATAAACTTCTACTTAATATATTAACGGGAATAAACAATTTATTAGCAACTTCACTTCCACACCAAACTTCTTAATTTCTTCTTTACGAATAATTAGTGCCTAATTATTACCCTACAAATTAAGTTCGTTATTAATATTTTAATGGAGGTATTTATAGTTTATAGAATGCGGTGTAAACTTTACGATAACACCAAAGTTTAAATATAATAAAGTTATTATGGATAATAGGGGCTTATACCACTACCGAATTTAAAGAATAGAGACGTATAAGAAAGAAATTTAGATAAAAAACAGATTTAAGACTTGATTTTATGTATTTTATACCAACATCAAAGTCTTGTAGTTATTACGCGCAAAATAACGTTTAAAGCTCGTCTTACACGGACATATTTTTTTACGTCAATTTTGGCGAATATTTCGCTAACAAAAATTGTGTGATCGTGCAATACAGAAAATTTCAACAAGCATAATTTATTATCAAAATTATGATGGAAATAATAGGTGTTGTATGCTTGATTGTACATTACAATGTATGACAATATATATGACAAATTGATACCAAAATTGACATTAAAAATATGTCCGTGTAAGACGAGCTTAATGTGAAACGGACGTTGAACTATTTTGGTGATTCTATCTTCGAACTGTCATTTTTGTCACTTCAAAAATGTATTAATGATTTACGTTTGTTTCAGAGTTTCTTAAATTAGTAAGTTTGTAAATGGCGTAAAACTAATCTAATTGTGCATTTCTGTTTATAATAAATTCATTATTTTTACTTACGTACATTCAAAACTACAAATGATTAAAGGTGCTATACTCTTTAGCTCGCCGTACGTAGTACCGAAGAGCTTAAGTGTTTGTCAGCATAATTAGTCTGTAACATTCTCGGATTGAAAAAATTCATTATCAAAAAGTTCGTCATTTATCGCCTTGATGACGAAAATGCTAATATCTCAAATACTTGGTAACATGTTGGTCGCTCGCTTGCTAGTCGTAAGATCAACCATCCTCACCTCTTCTCCTCTGAAGATACTAAACCGATCTCAGCCAAATTTGGCACACATATTGTGTTGGGGCCCAATTCCATCCGGTCGTAAATTAAATCCAATCAAAGCCGTACTTCAGGAAATAATGGGCCCGCAAAAAAATTTACACCTTAAAAAGCACTTCGAAAAAAAATAGTTATATCAAAAAAATTTACGTAGTTTTCCAAATTATTTGATGTATTTAAACATTTTTTAGATTACAACTGAAAGCCGTAAAAAAATAATGAACATGGTAATTTTTTAAAATAAATCAATTATAAAAATATTAATTATACCAAACAAATCTACGTAAAATTACAATTTTTTTGATGCATTTAAAGTTTATTCAAGTTATAACTGAAAGCCGTAAAAAATAAGGAAAATAATAATTTTGAAAATAAATAATATCAATAAAATACAATTGAACTGTTTTTGTTTTTTTCCGGCTTGCGCGATACTTTAACTAGTGCATATGACAGTTGATATTTTAGATTGATTACTATATCGTTGTTGATTTGATTGTTACTTCGATTATTTTAATTATAGTGCAATAATTATTATTTAAACAGAAATTCGACATGCCAACAGCTCGCCGACGCCAAGTATATTTTTTATAATAACCAAGGTATGAATAAAGATATCTTTGATTAATTACTATGCCATTGTTGATTTAATTGTTGCTTTGATCGCTAAAAATATATTGTTTATTTATTCAGAAATTCGCCATGCCAAACTTTAGGTATTGGCCATGCCAATGCGAAATAACTCGCCGCAGGCGAGCTCTAAGCATTGGCGAAGCCAATGCTTGTTTATCTACGTATATTATTACAGTGTTATTTTATGTACCTAAATGAAAACTCTAAAATTTAAATATAGTTTAGAATGTCAAAAACCAAACAATGAACCATATATTTTTTAAAGAATATGCTAGGAGCACTCGATTCACTTCTTAAACTGCTTCCTGAGTATATGTACCGACTTTCAGATTTAAAATTGCAATTTTTTCTTACTTATTACTTATAGTGCTGCATCAAAAGCTTAACAAATAATCATCTTTTTGCAAAAAAATTTATATGAAAAACAATCTTATAAAACCCTATTAATATCTAATCAGTACAAATGAATGCTTTAATGCCTTGAATTCAAACATAATAACGGAGATATTAATAATTTAAATATTGGATACCTACATAAAATTCGGTTTTGACTTAATATTTTCAGGTGAATAACTAGTGTCTTTTTAGTTCCAAAATATATCATAGTTCTAACCGCGATAATATTTGCGTTAAATAATGTTTAGTAATTTACCATTCGAACACTTAAAGTTGGTACCAAGATATCGCCAGTTTTAAATTTAGTTTAAATATTTTCAAATAAGTAATTTGTCTTTAATTATGACTCCTAATAAAATTGCACAATTCGGACCGTAATGATAACGAAATTATCGAATGTTTAGTGGCTTTATATATTGAAGGAGTGAAGTTGGTACGAAGATACCGAAAGCTTTTGATTTGGCACTAATTGCGCACTAATCATTAGCAACGAAAATAATTACGATATTTAAAAATTCGGTGGTAGCGTGAAGTTGGCACCAAATTGTTTAAACAATGAATATATGCCATAATTATTAAATAGAACCTTTAATTTACATATATACATAACTTAATGCCTATTCCAAACATATGGGGTAGCAGAAAACTCTTTACATTCACACCTTTAATTTGAGACACAAATTTAACATTACTCTAGATTTTATTATGTTAATTAATAAACTTAACAACATAAATATAGATTTGTCATCCAAATTTTGTAAATAAATATCAAAAACTAACCAGCAGGGTGAATATTAAACAGAGGTAATATAATAGTAAAACATAAATTAAACCACATCTGATTGACAAGTTCCGCTATTCCGTTATGACAGCCGGTGATTGGATAAAAAGAGCAATTCTCGCGCGCGCGCACACATATACGTATATGTATAAATTGTTGTTCGCGTAACGAGCATATAAAAGCACACACACATAAAAGAGCACAGAGCAGTGCTATGATGAGCGACCACGGGGTAGTGCGGGGAGTACAGTTACGCATATATGAACTTCCTTTGTTTATTTTAACAAAGCACACCAAATGAACATTGGTAATACGAATAAATGAAATATGATTCTTTTCAGATGGGGCACATATAGGCACCAGCCCAATACCAGCATTATCAATACATATTGTTTAGTGTTTTTCTTTTATTTCTTTAAAATGAATAACTGTGAAATAACACTAATTAAAATATCATGCTGAATAAAACATTATAATTTGATAACCAGAAGTGTAGGTGGCTTTATTTTAGTTGTTTAAATGTTTATATATTGTAGCAAACGATGGCTATATTTAAAATCCGCTGTAGTATTTGAATTAAAACCCTGGCCAGATTATTAACACTTCACCCTCGGTCTATCCTTCTATTTCAGTAAAATAATTTATTACTCAACTATTATCGTTTAAAACAGAACAGCATTTACAATAAAATAGCAAACATCAGTCATATTTTTAAATTGCTCTAATTTATCTGATTTATCGTTATTGGTTATGAGTTTGAACTCTTTGCTGCTTACTGTTTGAGGAGTTCGGAGTAGTGGGTGATTTTATGTATGGAATTTTGACTTGGTCGATTTATTATAGCAAAATAAAGTTGAGCTGATATTTGAATGTGTAAATAGTACCAATTTTGCAGCAATGCTTGCTTTCAATCAGAAGTATTCAGTATAGCAACTGATTACACATTACAACATATCTTAAACCTCAAAAGCATGCGTGAATTATACTGCAAATGCAAAAAATACTAAAGTTTTTTCTTTGACATTTTTGAAACAGTCAATTAGACATTGAACGTTGTGTTGCACGCTAACAAAAACAAAACGAAACATTCGCGAATGCATAAAGTGCCGATATTTACTGATAATAATTAAAAACAGAATATCAAAGGAGATATAGATTTAGCGATGGCATAGTAGTATTACTTTCTTTTACGAAGTAATAAGTAATTAAAATCTCGAGATTTTAACGGAAATACACCTTTTGACCTTCCCTGAATCGAGTCTGACTATTTTTGGTATGCCGTCTGTGTCTGTGAGTGCTGTACAGGCTACACTGTTGAAGATAAAATTATGAAACTTTAAAGTTAAGATTTGTATATGCCTGGCAAAAAACGGGTTCTTTTTTGAAAAGCATTTCAAACCGGAAGTACATGTCTACTTGAATCACTTTTTGCATATCTTCGAAACGGCTGCACTTACAGTAAAATAGTTATAATTAAAAGTTAAAGATATTAATATTTTGAACAACTTTTGTTTGAAATATTTCTTCAAAAACTGTACAGTTACGAGAAAATTGCTATTGAAATTCTGCCTTGTCTTATTTATATTGCCATAGTTACATAGGTATGGAAAATTATATATATAATAAATAGCATCTACTATGCATGCCAACTGTTTTAATTATTCAAATATTTTGACATTTAACATTTATGTCAGTGCCACAAATAAGTATAGTGAAAAAACGTTACAAAATAGTAAATAATTTAAATATTATATGAAAATATTGTGTTAGGTTTAAAGTTAATTTGAAAACTAAAAAATGCCCGGCTATAATAATTTTTAATAATATGTAATGAAAAATTATATTTTCTTTATACTACTATAAAATCCAAAATTTAGAATTTAAAATACATATGTTTTTTTTAGAATTCTGACAATAAACTAACTATACATACACAGTCACATGAACCTCTAAAGAATATTTTAACCAAGCTTACTTACCATAAACGGACTAGTTGCAGTGGCCGATACTAGACTTTCTTACACGTTGTAGGTATATTCTGTTTAGATAAGAATAAGGATACAAAAATAACAATTTTAAATATTCAAGAAAATGCAATTGTTAATTATAACATAGGTTATTATGGTCAGACATTTTTAGTTTTCAATTAAATTAAATAACTAACAGAATATTTATATAAATTATACTTTGAATATATCACTATTATATTACTCATGTGTTCATTGAATCTATTTGAGACAATCGATTTTCAATGCCAAAGTCAAATGCTAAATTATTTTAGTCAATTTTGTTTTCTTGTTTATTCATATTTACAGCCATAGTTGATACGATTTATAAAACATAATTTTCCATGACAACATAAATAAGAAATTTATGAATTTCATTAGCTTTTTACTTTCTTTTACGAAGTAATAAGTAAGTATTGTAATCACGAAAAAAAACATCGACCATGTGTAGGCCCTATACTTTCTTTTACGTAGTCAGTATATTTTGATTTGATAGTATATAAATTGTTTAAATTTAAAAGAAAATATTTTCATTCATTATGTCCAATAAAATTGTAAATTTAGATTATTGTCAGATTCCTAAAAAAACATATGTATTTTAGATTTAAAATGTTCGATTCTATAGTAATATACAGAAAATATAATTATTCATTACACATTATTAAAAATTATTATGGCTGGACATTTTTAGTTTTCAAATGAACTTTAAACCTTACAAAATATTTTCATATAATATTTTAAATTATTTACTAACCTTTGTAACGTTTTTTCACTAAACTTATTTGTGATACTGACAATAAATATTAAATGTCAAAATATTTAAAACAATTGACATGCATAGTAGATGCGATTTATTATATATAATTTCCCATACCTACGTAACTATGGCAATATCAATAAGATAAGATCTTGTAACTGGTACTTTCCCGGAATCTAGTCTGACTATTTTTGGAAAGACGTCTGTCTATATATGTGTGTGTGTGTGTGTGTGCGTGCCTGTTTGTCTGTTTGTCTGTGTGTCTGTGTGTCTATGTGTCTATGTGTCTGTGTGTGTGTGTGTGTGTGTGTGTGTGTCTGTGTGTCTGCGCTCTACAGCCTACACCGTTGAAGATAAAATTATGAAACTTTGAACTTAAGATTTGTATATGCCTGGGATCAAAACCTCTTATTTTTGAAAACATATTCAAACTGGAAGAGCATTTTTACTTAAGACTTTTTTTTTGCAATTTCTGCAATATCTCCGAAACGGCTATAGTTGCGGTAAAAATAGTTAGAATAACATTGAAAGAAATTCGTATTCTGCACAACTTTTGTTTGAAACATTTCTTCAAAAAGTACCAGTTACAAGATATTATCTTATTGATATTGCTATAGTTAAGTAGGTATGGGAAATTATATATAATAAATCGCATCTACTATGTATGTCAATTGTTTTAAATATTCAAATATTTTGACGTTTAGCATTTGTCACAAATACGTTTTGTGAAAAAGCGTTACAAAGGTTAGTAAATAATTTAAAATATTATATGAAAATATTTTGTTAGGTTTAAAGTTCATTTGAAAACTAAAAAATGTCCAGCCATAATATTTTTTAATAATGTGTAATAAAGAATTATATTTTCTCTATATTACTATAGAATCGAACATTTTAAATCTAAAATACATGTTTTTTTAGAAATCTGACAATAATCTAACTTTACAATTTTATTGGACATAATGAATGAAAATATTTTCGTTTTAAAATTTAAACATTTTATATTTTAATTTAAATACTATCAAATCAAAATATACTGACTACGTAAAAGAAAGTTTAGGGCCAACACATGGCCGATGTTTTTTGTAACTGGTACATTTTTTGAAGAAAACTTTTCAAACAAAAGTTGTGCAAAATATAAATTTCTTTCATTTTGAATACCACTAGCTATATTTGCTGTAATTGCAGCCGTTTCGGATATATTGCACAAAAGACTTAAAATTTCTAGAGTAAAGCAGCATTTACGGTTTGAATATTCTTTTCAAAAATAAAAGATTTACTCGCGAGTTGTATACATATGAAGTTTCATGACTGTAGAGCGCTCTCACTCAAAAGGTGTATTTCCGATAAAAAAAATCATGCTCACTAAACTTACTTATAGGTACTTTATATAAAAAGTAAAAATGTATCAAAATATGCAATATTTGTGTGAGCGCACTTTCATTTATTTATAATGACGTTGACATTTCACAATTGCAAATATATCCATCAGCCATAATAAATAAACTGACGAAGGCTTTAGTGACATCAGGAATGGGAATGATTTATTGAGAATGGGCACGTATGAGACAGCTAAGGAACGTGTACGCATTTATGACGAGTCATGGAACCCATAATGAAAACATCTTACAGACAGATCGCCAGTCATTTCACCGCCTTCTTCGTGACTTTTGACGCTAACATACACTGTATAGCTGCTACGGGTTCGGTGTATATATGTATATACCTATATACAAGACCAAACACACAACGGATGATTTTAATCCCTTGGATGGAACTAACTCATACATATTCATAATGTCCGTGTATGGTACATATGCAGTCAAGTACATATTATACATTGTCTTTATTTGCATTTTGTTTAATCATTGTTGCCAACATTAGAATGTGTTTAGTTATTAACCTAAAAATTAATGTTTTCTTTGAGAATCTTGTGGGAACTCTTTTAGATTACATTTACATATATCGCAAATAAATATAAATAAACATATTTATTCAAACTATAGCATTTTCAGATTGTTATATCCAGTCATGTACAAATTATATATTATAATTTTAAGATTACATTATAATGACTAATAATAATTATAACCATTGGTTTAGTTATAGTTGTCTGCAGATGTTAGTTTTAGATAACATGTACTTGATAAGTATATTGGTAGAAAAACATTGTAGACTGAGAACAACTCACTCTTGATTCTAACTTTGTCTTAAGAACAGGTACTCCGTAACTTTGTATTAAAAAGAATAAATTTATATTTTTAAAGTCAAGAAGGCTTAAAAATCTAATTTACATAATATATGCACACACAGAAAGAGAAATGCGTGGGTGTATGAGCAGTGCGATATTGTAAAAAAATGTCGTACGCAGAATAGGTGAGAGTCAAATAATGTGGTATGGTTATGTTGAAAGAATGTCGAATAAAAAATTAACAAAAAAGGATTACGTGGACGAGGCGAAAGGTGTGCGAATGCGGGGTCGTCCTCGGAATAATTGGATGAATACGATTGAGAATGAGTTGCGCGAAAGGAAAGTTGTAAACAAGCGAAATAGAAGAGCATGTATGAAGAATATAATGAATGAAAAGAAAGAAATTTGTAAGGATAGAGTAGAATGGCGAAAGATGTATGTATGTATGTATGTATGTATGTATGTATGTATGTATGTATGTATGTATGTACGTACGTACGTATGTATGTATGTATGTATGTATGTATGTATGTATGTATGTACGTACGTACGTATGTATGTATGTATGTATGTATGTATGTATGTATGTATGTATGTATGTATGTATGTATGTATGTATGTATGTATGTATGTATGTATGTATGTATGTATGTATGCATGTATGCATGTATGCATGTATGCATGTATGCATGTATGCATGTATGCATGTATGCATGTATGCATGTATGCATGTATGCATGTATGCATGTATGCATGTATGCATGTATGCATGTATGCATGTATGCATGTATGCATGTATGCATGTATGCATGTATGCATGTATGCATGTATGCATGTATGCATGTATGCATGTATGCATGTATGCATGTATGCATGTATGCATGTATGCATGTATGCATGTATGCATGTATGCATGTATGCATGTATGCATGTATGCATGTATGCATGTATGCATGTATGCATGTATGCATGTATGCATGTATGCATGTATGCATGTATGCATGTATGCATGTATGCATGTATGCATGTATGCATGTATGCATGTATGCATGTATGCATGTATGCATGTATGCATGTATGCATGTATGCATGTATGCATGTATGCATGTATGCATGTATGCATGTATGCATATGCATGTATGCATGTATGCATGTATGCATGTATGCATGTATGCATGTATGCATGTATGCATGTATGCATGTATGCATGTATGCATGTATGCATGTATGCATGTATGCATGTATGCATGTATGCATGTATGCATGTATGCATGTATGCATGTATGCATGTATGCATGTATGCATGTATGCATGTATGCATGTATGCATGTATGCATGTATGCATGTATGCATGTATGCATGTATGCATGTATGCATGTATGCATGTATGCATGTATGCATGTATGCATGTATGCATGTATGCATGTACGCATGTATGCATGTACGCATGTATGCATGTATGCATGTATGCATGTATGCATGTATGCATGTACGCATGTATGCATGTATGCATGTATGCATGTACGCATGTATGCATGTATGCATGTATGCATGTATGCATGTACGCATGTATGCATGTACGCATGTATGCATGTATGCATGTATGCATGTACGCATGTATGCATGTATGCATGTATGCATGTACGCATGTATGCATGTATGCATGTATGCATGTATGCATGTATGCATGTATGCATGTATGCATGTATGCATGTATGCATGTATGCATGTATGCATGAACGCATGTATGCATGTATGCATGTATGCATGTATGCATGTACGCATGTATGCATGTATGCATGTATGCATGTATGCATGTATGCATGTATGCATGTATGCATGTATGCATGTATGCATGTATGCATGTATGCATGTATGCATGTATGCATGTATGCATGTATGCATGTATGCATGTATGCATGTATGCATGTATGCATGTATGCATGTATGCATGTATGCATGTATGCATGTATGCATGTATGCATGTATGCATGTATGCATGTATGCATGTATGCATGTATGCATGTATGCATGTATGCATGTATGCATGTATGCATGTATGCATGTATGCATGTATGCATGTATGCATGTATGCATGTATGCATGTATGCATGTATGCATGTATGCATGTATGCATGTATGCATGTATGCATGTATGCATGTATGCATGTATGCATGTATGCATGTATGCATGTATGCATGTATGCATGTATGCATGTATGCATGTATGCATGTATGCATGTATGCATGTATGCATGTATGCATGTATGCATGTATGCATGTATGCATGTATGCATGTATGCATGTATGCATGTATGCATGTATGCATGTATGCATGTATGCATGTATGCATGTATGCATGTATGCATGTATGCATGTATGCATGTATGCATGTATGCATGTATGCATGTATGCATGTATGCATGTATGCATGTATGCATGTATGCATGTATGCATGTATGCATGTATGCATGTATGCATGTATGCATGTATGCATGTATGCATGTATGCATGTATGCATGTATGCATGTATGCATGTATGCATGTATGCATGTATGCATGTATGCATGTATGCATGTATGCATGTATGCATGTATGCATGTATGCATGTATGCATGTATGCATGTATGCATGTATGCATGTATGCATGTATGCATGTATGCATGTATGCATGTATGCATGTATGCATGTATGCATGTATGCATGTATGCATGTATGCATGTATGCATGTATGCATGTATGCATGTATGCATGTATGCATGTATGCATGTATGCATGTATGCATGTATGCATGTATGCATGTATGCATGTATGCATGTATGCATGTATGCATGTATGCATGTATGCATGTATGCATGTATGCATGTATGCATGTATGCATGTATGCATGTATGCATGTATGCATGTATGCATGTATGCATGTATGCATGTATGCATGTATGCATGTATGCATGTATGCATGTATGCATGTATGCATGTATGCATGTATGCATGTATGCATGTATGCATGTATGCATGTATGCATGTATGCATGTATGCATGTATGCATGTATGCATGTATGCATGTATGCATGTATGCATGTATGCATGTATGCATGTATGCATGTATGCATGTATGCATGTATGCATGTATGCATGTATGCATGTATGCATGTATGCATGTATGCATGTATGCATGTATGCATGTATGCATGTATGCATGTATGCATGTATGCATGTATGCATGTATGCATGTATGCATGTATGCATGTATGCATGTATGCATGTATGCATGTATGCATGTATGCATGTATGCATGTATGCATGTATGCATGTATGCATGTATGCATGTATGCATGTATGCATGTATGCATGTATGCATGTATGCATGTATGCATGTATGCATGTATGCATGTATGCATGTATGCATGTATGCATGTATGCATGTATGCATGTATGCATGTATGCATGTATGCATGTATGCATGTATGCATGTATGCATGTATGCATGTATGCATGTATGCATGTATGCATGTATGCATGTATGCATGTATGCATGTATGCATGTATGCATGTATGCATGTATGCATGTATGCATGTATGCATGTATGCATGTATGCATGTATGCATGTATGCATGTATGCATGTATGCATGTATGCATGTATGCATGTATGCATGTATGCATGTATGCATGTATGCATGTATGCATGTATGCATGTATGCATGTATGCATGTATGCATGTATGCATGTATGCATGTATGCATGTATGCATGTATGCATGTATGCATGTATGCATGTATGCATGTATGCATGTATGCATGTATGCATGTATGCATGTATGCATGTATGCATGTATGCATGTATGCATGTATGCATGTATGCATGTATGCATGTATGCATGTATGCATGTATGCATGTATGCATGTATGCATGTATGCATGTATGCATGTATGCATGTATGCATGTATGCATGTATGCATGTATGCATGTATGCATGTATGCATGTATGCATGTATGCATGTATGCATGTATGCATGTATGCATGTATGCATGTATGCATGTATGCATGTATGCATGTATGCATGTATGTATGTATATATGTATGTGTGTGTGTATGTATGTATGTATGCATGTATGTATGTATATATGTATGTGTGTGTGTATGTATGTATGTATGTATGGATGTATGTATGTATGTATGTATGTATGTATGTATGTATGTATGTATGTATGTATGTGTGTATGTATGTATGGTATGTATGTATGTATGTATGTATGTATGTATGTATGTATGTATGTATGTATGTATGTGTGTGTGTATGTATGTATGTATGTATGTATGTATGTATGTAAACATACACATACACATACACATACACATACACATACACATACACATACACATACACATACACATACACATACACATACACATACACATACACATACACATACACATACACATACACATACACATACACATACACATACACATACACATACACATACACATACACATACACATACACATACACATACACATACACATACACATACACATACACATACACATACACATACACATACACATACACATACACATACACATACACATACACATACACATACACATACACATACACATACACATACACACATACACATACACATACACATACACATACACATACACATACACATACACATACACATACACATACACATACACATACACATACACATACACATACACATACACATACACATACACATACACATACACATACACATACACATACACATACACATACACATACACATACACATACACATACACATACACATACACATACACATACACATACACATACACATACACATACACATACACATACACATACACATACACATACACATACACATACACATACACATACACATACACACATACACATACACATACACATACACATACACATACACATACACATACACATACACATACACATACACATACACATACACATACACATACACATACACATACACATACACATACACATACACATACACATACACATACACATACACATACACATACACATACACATACACATACACATACACATACACATACACACATACACATACACATACACATACACATACACATACACATACACATACACATACACATACACATACACATACACATACACATACACATACACATACACATACACATACACATACACATACACATACACACATACACATACACATACACATACACATACACATACACATACACACATACACATACACATACACATACACATACACATACACATACACATACACATACACATACACATACACATACACATACACATACACATACACATACACATACACATACACATACACATACACATACACATACACATACACATACACATACACATACATACACATACACATACACATACACATACACATACACATACACATACACATACACATACACATACACATACACATACACATACACATACACATACACATACATACACATACACATACACATACACATACACATACACATACACATACACATACACATACACATACACATACACATACACATACACATACACATACACATACACATACACATACACATACACATACACATACACATACACATACACATACACATACACATACACATACACATACACATACACATACACATACACATACACATACACATACACATACACATACACATACACATACACATACACATACACATACACATACACATACACATACACATACACATACACATACACATACACATACACATACACATACACAACACATACACATACACATACACATACACATACACATACACATACACATACACATACACATACACATACACATACACATACACATACACATACACATACACATACACATACACATACACATACACATACACATACACATACACATACACATACACATACACATACACATACACATACACATACACATACACATACACATACACATACACATTACACATACACATACACATACACGCCACACTCTCACACTCGCACTCACACACACACACACACACACACGGCTGGAATTCTGAAAATAGTCTAACTCGACTCAGGGAAGGTCAAAAGATGTATTTCCGTTAAAATATCGATTTGCTTTTTATGATTACAATTCTTCCTTATATACATTCGCATAAGAAAGTAAAAATAGTAACATATAACTAAATAATATTTTCAATTAACAAGCATACTTTTGTCAAGTATAAAATATATAGATAAATAAATACTTAAGTAATGTAATAGAATAAAATATTGGTTTAAAGTTTCTAATTTAAGTAATGTAATAGAATAAAATAATGGTTTATAGCTTCTATTTATTTATATTTATAAATATTTATGATTTTAAACAAGTGTTTAAAACATGATTTTAAACATTCTTTAAAATACGTCGTTTTATATAAACATGTTTTAAGCACTTTATTGTAAACATAACAACTCTGATGCTAGCTCCTCCCAAAGGACGTAGTTTTCTGAAAATAAGTAATGCGCTACTGAACTTAATCCTACTAAAATAACACCAAACTAAAATTTTGAATTGATGAAAAATACCTTCTAAAAATTGGTACGCTTGTAGTATTTTTCATTACCTGTTAAATTTGTCACTTCTTTTAACGTCACTTTACTGAATATTTTCCATATTTGACATTACATATTTGTCTCACTAGTTTCAGAGAAACACCAACACGCTCACACATAATATCATGAAATAATGAACATGTTGCAGCTAGCACAAGGAACGTGATATTAGTTTAAATCTAAAATTTTGGAATTAAAAGCGTATGCTTTTATTTTAAACAAAAATGTATATCAAAACAAAGAACATATTTTAACTACAAAGTAAAATAATGAAAACAAAAGTAATGCATATTCAAAATGAAAGATAAGTGTTTTTAAACGAATTTAATTTTGAATACACATCTCAATAGTAGATTGTAATAAAATTAAATAGAATGCCATCATATAGAGAGTTTGTGATTTTAAATTAAAACCTCAAATTAAAAACATTTTTTTTAAATAACAATCTCTTCACAATTTTGATTTTACTAGAATTTTTTTATATATTAAAGTAAAATCTATTGATTTTGATAGTTTTTGAGTTGAAAGTATTATAATTTTAATATTAAAGATCTTATTTTTTTGAGTGTGTTAAGTTTATTGAGTACCAAATTATTTACATATGTATATTTAAATCAATACGACAAAAAACTACAACAGTCTTGTATATATAACTACAGTACAATTATTGTTTTTATATTATGGTAACTATGATAGTTATTTTGCATGTAAGTATGCCATTTCTCCAATGCATCAATAACTGTATTAGAACATTTGTCTAAAGCCCTTCTTACACAGACATATTTTTGCCAATTTTGATGTCATATTTGGTATCAATTTGCCATAACTACATTGTTATACATTGTTGTTAGGGAAATTGTCACCATAATTGACATAAAAAATATGTCCGTATAAGATGGGCTTTAGTTTTAAAGGAGTTCTAATGTAATATTATTTTTAAACCGTAGGTATTTGATCGATAAGAAAATCTGAAACAAAGTGAAAAGTGAATAAAATGCCGATTGTTCGTTTCAATATTTTAAAAATATTGAGTATCTGTTTGAGAAATATATATGATTTTTAATTGATTGATGTTTATCTAAAAACTTACTATTAGCATTATTAATTTTATTATCATTGAAGATTCTGCCACGGTACACGAGCGACTGACAGAATATGGATGCATTTTTACCATTTAGAACATATGATGAAATTGTCCTTATTTCTAAATAACAAAATATTAAACCCCCTTATAAGTATATATTAATTTGACGAAATGGATTGTTAATATTGATGTGTATTCATATTTTATTGCTGATCCTCGCTCGAGCAGCCAAGCCGAGCGGACGTGTTTTGTCTGTTCTGTACAGTGAACCACTTAACCTACTGTGTAAAACTAAACTACGTGCGATACCTCTAATCGTAATAGTGCTTTTCAAACAAACATAAAAATAATAATAAACAAAAAATAACCTAATCAGCAATCATGCAATAAACTAGTGGAGGGTTGAACCTAACAACAAACTCACCAACTAACGTGACAACTACACTAGCCACCTCTCCCGGGTACTCGATGATGACAATGCAAACAACACCAATAACATGTCCAACCACCGCCAGCCCAAGGATTCACATCAATGAGTTTGGACAAATATCTCCCACAACAAATTCTACAGGTAATCTTTTATCTTTGCAATCTTATTCCCAACAATCAACAGATCGCACAAGACTAGATTGGCAAACAGTACCAAAGAAACAGACCCTAAAAAGAACGAGTGACTCAAACAACCAAATAGAATCAGCTGATAAGCAGAATAAAAATCGAAATCAATCAATACGTCCCAAAGCCTCATAACCTCCAACAGATATTCAGTTTTACAAAACGAATTGAACGAAAACTCAACCAAAAGCGCCCAAAAACCTCCCCCTGTATACATTCAAAACGTATCGGACTATCCACTAATGCTTATCAGCATTGAAACCGTATTAAAAAAAGAAGAATTTATATGCAAAACAGTCGCAAAAGATAATGTCAAAGTTAATACTAGCTCTATCGACGCATACCGTAGACTGATACGGATGCTAAAGATAAGTGACGTAGCATATCACACATACCAGCCCAGAAATGAAAGAGCATACAGAGTTGTAATTAAAAACATACACCATTCAGTCCCCGTAGAAGATATCAAGGAAGCTCTGGAAGAAAATGGATACGATATCCGAAACATATCAAATATCCGAAGCTGGAAAACCAAAGAACCTCTTCCAATGTTTTTCGTCGACCAAGAGCCATCTGAAAACAACAACAAAATATACGATATAGAATACCTATTAAATACAAAAGTTTCAATAGAACCTCCCAAGAAGAAAAGAGAGATACCACAGTGCATGAGATGTCAGGAATTTGGACACACCAAAACCTACTGTAACAAACCACATTGCTGCGTAAAATGCGGTGAAAATCATCCACACCAAAATTGTAACAAACCAAAGAACTTACCAGCTAAGTGCGCTAACTGTTTAAGAGCACATCCAGTGAATTACAAAGGCTGCATGGTCTACAAGGAACTTCAAAACACTAGAAGTAATTTAAGTCAAAACATGCCAAACACTACTAATAAGCAACCTATCAATAAACATCACTCTCAAATAAGAACAAAAGACATCTACGCGGACTCCACCAAAAAAACCATTCATTCTGATATCAGAGAAAACGACCCAACAAAGTCCGAAACGGAAACCTTCCTAACCACATTCCTAAATAAATGTGAAACAATGATCAACCAGTTGATGCTCCAAAACCAAACGATACTAAATCTACTAACAACGCTAATCGGTAAAAATAATGGCTAAAACAACAAGAATAGCTTTATAGAACGCCAATGGATTGGCGCAACATCAAAGCGAAATAGAAGTTTTCCTGAACCTACAAAAAATAGACATCATCCTAATAAGTGAAACTCACTTTACAGAGAGAAGCTTTTTCAAAATTCCTAAATACAAAACCTACTACACTAACCATCCTGATGGCACGGCACACGGAGGAACCGCCATTATAGTAAAAGAAAAAATAAAACATTTTGAAATCGAAAAATATGAAAAGAGTCATATACAGGCAACAAGTATAAAAATAAAAGACAGCTATGGAAATCTAACCATATCTGCAGCATACTGCCCTCCTAGGCATAACATAAAACAAAATGACTTCAAAGAATTCTTCTCTAAACTAGACGATAGGTTCATTGCAGGGGATGATTTTAATTCAAAGCATTCCCAATGGGGATCAAGGATTATCAACCCTAAAGGTCGCGAACTATTAAAAACAACCCAAGCAAAAACTATAACTACATAAGTACAAGAAAACCCACTTACTGGCCCACAAACCCTAATAAACTACCCGATCTACTAGATCTGTTCGTAACAAAAGGAATCTCTCAAAATTACATCGACACTGAATCAAATTATGACCTAACATCGAATCACTCAGCAGTTATAGTAACAGTAAGCTCCAACATAATAAAAAACGAAAGTAAACTCTTGCTACATAACAAAAATACCAACTGGGAGAACTACCGAAACTATATAAATGAACATATTAAACTACAAATATCACTTAAAACACCAAGGGATATTGAGGAAGCTGTAGAAGACATAACAAAACTCATTCAAAACGCTGCCTGGTCCTCCACCCGAACAAATGAAAACATACCTAACTACCCAAAGTACTTAAGAGATAAAATAGCAGAAAAAAGAAAAATAAGACGCATATGGCAACAATCAAGACATCCTAGTGACAAAAACAAATTAAATATACTTACTAAAAAAGTTAAAAAATTAATATTAGAAATCGAAAACGAATCGCTCCAATCTTACCTAAGTACACTCTCCCCACTCGCAGAAAAAGACTATTCCTTGTGGAGAGCAACAAAGTA
>JADQWA010000099.1:0-69270 GCA_018344505.1 Nebria ingens riversi
TATATATATATATATTATTTATTACATAAACGTTTATATGGATCAAATTAATATATTACAGAGCCTAAAACAATAATTACTCGAAGAGCTTGTAATGTGCTGTTTATTATCAAAATAGAGCGCGTATAATTAATAATTTAATATAAATCAATGCCATATTCACCATAGATTTGATATGCAATACAATAAATAATATTTATTTTTAATTTAGCGAAATAATGTCTCCTCCTAAATATTCAAATGAAAAAAAAAGGCGGAATTTCAACAAAGAAGAAATTCATCTTCTTCTATCAATTTGGAGTGACTCTAGACTACAAAGACGTTTTAACACTACCTTACGACACAATTTACTATGGGAAGAAATCGCTACGATGCTTACTAGTGAAGGTTATGAACGTACTGGACCGGAAGTCAAAGCTAAAATTAATAATTTGAAACAAGAGTATAAGAAAAATAAACCTTCACCAGGTAATAAAGTAACACTAGTTGAATCAAAAGGTCTGTTCGTTTGCACTGCACTTACTGTACCAGTACTGCTCTAAATGTATGAATATTATTTGACTAACTAATTGGCAATAGTTATTTAATCAGTAAAATGTAGATTAAAATAAAATTAAGTTAATTTTGGCATTAGAAAGCTACTTATTTTTGAGGAAAATAAATGTTATAGGTAAAAATGAAATAATTACGTGTTTTCAATTTATTTCAGAGTATCGATAATTTTACCGACTAGTTTCGACCACTAAATTAGATATTTTCAGGGCAAATTTTTAGTCGAAACCGGCTGTTAAAATTATTTCTACCTTGAAATAAATTGGAACATTGATCTTTATTTAATTTTTTTTACCTATAAACCTACCACAACTAAGTTGAAAAATATTGATGCTTGCATCAATTTTTATTTGATTTATCTTTGTACTAAATGAACTGAATTTAAATAATAATAATACCACTTATACTTATTGTAACACTTACATTTCACGCATATGTAATCTTTTGACTTTTTCAATAAAAATATATTGAATTCAGATATGGTCAGTGTATCAACTTGTTAGTTTTTTTTAAAATTAATTCATATTGGCTAATCGCTACTTTTTCTCGTAGACCATTCAAGTTGATAATGTGCCTTAACCATTTGTATGAATTTATTAAATAAGTTTTCTCAAAAACATACGTACGCAGTGTTTATATTCAATTATATGAAAAAGTGACCACTGTTTCCACCTCTTCTCTTCTTTATATTATATTAATATTATACCAATTTTCAAGTATTGAGAATATTTTGTTTATGTGTTAATTATAATATTATATTTTTCTTTGATTTAGATTCGGCTACTTCACCATGGCCATTTTATGATGCCATTCATAAGATTGTGGGACAAAGCGATATGACCAATTTAAATTTGGTGCATGAAAGCAGCAATGGTGTCGAAAACGTATTCGGTAATATATATGAATTATATAATACATTGAAATCATATTTCTTAATATGTTGTAGAATATGAGATGGGATTAGATAACGGTTGTGCTAATGAAAGTGAAGAACAACACGAAGATGGCCAAGTTCCAGGCTGTAGCTGGATGAATGTTGATGAAATCATTGCTAGTAGTTCAACTTCATATAAAACATATGCCTCACTCACTACAGCCATAAAACCACCAGATATATCACAGACACCAATAACAATCACTACAGTGCAGTCGCCAGTTAAACCTACAGTAGCTAAAAGACCGCGGTATTCATCAACTACAACTTCACCAGCTACAACTATACCTGTTACAGAAACAAACGAGACAAGGACACATCATAGAACGTAAGTTTGTACAAATAATCTTTTTATTTTAACATTTCAGCTGGCACCGCTTTATCGTCACAAGTACAGGATTTAATAAACATTTACATATATTACATAATAGGGTCGATACCTCCAGTTATTAAATATAATATTACAATTAGATGGTAATTTAATTCGTATATTCCTCATTTATTCGTTTTTGGATCGTATCATTTATTAATTAGCAATTAAAGTTTCGTATTTTTCACCATCTTAGTCACGTCCGAAAGAGAAGTTTTGAGAAAATAATATTAGAAAATATATTGTTTTGTTGTAAATAACACTGGATAAGGATAATAGATTGAATGGTATTCCATATTCGCTCAGTATGCAATTTAATATATAAATGTTGTGCGCAGACATTGACAAAAAACTGGAAGGAGATAGATGGAATGTCTGCGATTATGACAAAAAAAAATAGTATTACGGACATCTAAAGAGAGATATTTCATGAAATTATAAATGCTATTTGCAATTATATAAATAGATTTGACAATTGTGTATGTGTACCTTGTTAGTGCTCCGGAAAGTACTTATCCAGTCATGGTTGCCGAATTAGCAGTTACATCTTTTAAATTTAATTATAACAAATCAAATTTCTACGTATTTACATAATATATAATAAAATAATAACTGGAGTATTGTACAAAATTATTTATGCTATTATAATTTGTATAGTTCAGGGAGACATAAAAATAATGAAAAATTGTTCAAACTTTTAGAAATAGTTTATAGATAAATAATGGCGCGTTAAATTATACCCACCATAAATATACTACGAGTACCGGTTCAGTAGCGTAGACGAGTTTCAAAGATTTTATATATATTGCCAGTCTGTACTTAATTATATGCTTTGGTAGAATTCAATTTGTTTAAAAATACATTTAAGGCTTACCTCTTTTTTGCGGGCCTAATATCTGCTGAAGTACATTTCTGATTGGATTTAAAATGCGGGTGGACTCAATCGGGCACTTTTACAATATGTGTGCCAAATTTGGTTAAAATCGGTTCCGTACCTTCACAGGTGAAGAGTTGACAAAATTTGGTCTTACGACTAGCGAACGAGCGAGTGACCAACATGTTACCAAATATATGACATATTTACATTTTCAGAATCAGGCGATATGAAATGAATATCTGTGGAAGATTTTTTTAAATCCGAGAATGTTACAGACAAAATCTGCAGACAAATACTTAAGCTCTTTTGTACTACGTACGGCGAGCTAAAAATAGAGCATTTGGTATTTATGGTGGGTATAATTTATTGTACCATTGTTTGGCGGGGTACCTATAAACTTAATCGATTTACACTGATATTTGATTTGAGAAATACTGTACCAATAATGTATCATGCATTCTGAGACGGCCATACTATTTTGATTTTCAGCAGCAGACCTCCTGAACGATCTGGTACCAACGAGGACCGACTGATTGACACTCTAATCGAATCTGAGAAGCGTGCTGCAGAAAGGTATGCTTATATACAAGAAAGAGACCAGCGCACTGAAGAGCGGGAAGATAGAGTTGCTGACTCTATGTGTCGTTTTTTTGATAACTTCTCCAAATTTTTAAATAATCAAGCCTTACCTACACAATTTGTTCATACCGGTACCATCCAACCACCCTCACATTTTTTTCATCCAAATATGCCCCAACAACAATCATACATGCCTGCTACAAAATATTTTGTTCCTCAACATTCCCAACATAAATTAAAATCAAACTCTTCGAAGCTCCGTCCCACAGCTCGAAGACGTCCAACTTCTTATAGAAAAACATTTCAAGAAGGTGGTTCTCCATCGTCACAATTTTCTCCTACACCGCCATTTTCACCATCACCGACAAATTTAGATTACAATCAGGAATCTGAGGATGACGATATGTAATTTTAAGAAAACTATTTATTTTTAAGAATATATCTATATATTATTATTATTATTATTGTGTGCGCCGCTATAGGGAATGTTCCCTCTTCAGCGTGTTGTGTGATGTCAGTGTGCGGGGCCGGATATTTTTATTTATACGTATATATTGTTGTTTTGTACTACTATTTTTAAATTAATAATTTTTAATGAAGGTATTTTGTATAAAGTTAATTTTTTTAAATTATAAAGAATTTTTTTGGAAATTGTCTGCTATTTATGTCGCACTTTTAATAGGATTTAATTTTATACAAAATAAATATAATTTTTGATTGATATCTTCTTTCCAACATACACTTAGGATGGAAAGTTTCCCCAAATTCATCGCTAGGAATTTTACATCATATATTTTAGGATAAATATAAACTTTTCAATATATACATATAGGCGAATTCACATAAGAAGAACATTTTTGTGGCATGAATCATCACTTTTTACATATAATCCTATGAAGTGTAGTGATGATTCATTCCACAAAAATGTTCTTATGTAAATTTGCCTACACATATGAAAGTTTTCTCAAGAACAATGTTGTATCGTATTTGAAATAATAATTTAAATACTTATAGTAATTAAATACAGTATTTCAAATATGATTTAAAAACGTGCATTTTGACTTTTGATTTAATTTCATTCAAAGCATTAAACTATAATTTCTTGTTAAGAACAAAAAATAACAAATATTTTCTTAAGGTGGCAAAGCTATTATTGTCAGTTGCACAATTAATACACTTTGCAAATACTATCCTTACAAAATTTATCATTATATATTTTAAAAGTTAGAAATTTAATGTTTTGTATTATATTTCATTGGGTACTCTATATTAGAAATAACGAAAGTAGAAACCTCATCACACACCGCTATTAAAATAATCAATGAGCTAATTATTTTAATCTTCTTAGCGCTTACACCTACACAATTTGTATGAAACAAGCATTGAATATATACGTTTGTAATTTAGCGGTGACGTAAGTCTATAATAATAATGTTTCTATACCGTTTTTCACTCTTTTTGGAAGTGTGGCAAAACTTCTTATGGGGTTAATTTTGTATCACGGTTCTCCATAAGATTCCACAATGTCAAAAAGTTTGAAAAGTCGTATGTAATTTTACACATTGGTTGTGCACAGATATTGATAAAGAACTGAAAATAGATAAATTGAAAGTAATTTATTTTGACTAAATAAAATAAATGTTGGTGATACGAAGTTCTAAAGAGAAATATTTCGTGAGTATATATAAATACTCACGTTAACTTTCTTATTGTAAGATAAATGAAACATAAATAACAAACTTATGAACAAGTTTCATCTATTGAATTAAAATTTACAACCAGCGATGTCTCTGTTACTGGACGTTGCTTTAGTTAAAATATTTGTTCAATTATTTAATGTCTATGATCTAACTCCAATTCAGCACAAAATAGTTTTATATTTACATAAAAGGATCAATGTTTCAATGCACATTATATTAAACGCACTGTCGTTTTCTTAATTTTAAATATTAATAATATCTTTAATAACTGCTCAATTATAGGCGTTCTCCTTTCAAGGGGAAACTGATCTGTACTAAACTGATCTATCATAAATGGCCTGATCCCAAATGAATTCAGAAAGAAAGGATGCGTGTTTGTAAAATATGTAAATAAGTAGAGTAGAAGTGTGGTGATTTGGCAATTGTACATTAAGTGTATGGTAGTTTGTTACAAGCATTTCCTAAATACGACTTCAAATTGAATTAAAAATTAAAATTATCGGAAATATATTATTATTTTTATTTACTTATTGATTTAAAATAGTGGTTTCAAACACGCGGGCCGCAAGTGGCCCACAAGATCTTAGAATACAGTCCGAAGCTTGAAGTTGACTATATTAAAATAATAATATGGAATTAAAAAAAATATATAAATACATTTTTAAAACATTGCAAATTATAAAAGTATATTGTAAGGAACAACGTTTTACAGCCCGCAGACTTTTTAAAACTAATTTGGTGGCCCGTGTTCATATATGAGTTTGACACCACTGATTTAATACATTTAATAATACTAATAATAGTAAAACAATATGTACATACATAGTTTACTTTCTACAAAACTTGGTCTATTATCGTTTATGACAAACAATGTTTACATAAAATATAAGTTTTTAAGTTGATTTATTGACATTTTTGGAGTTTTGGGCGGTGAGACGGAACAGTAACAGTGTAGTAAAGATTATTTTCGTATAGTTGAATGGAATAGAACAGTTCTGATTGAATAGACTGATGGGGAAATGCCTTTATATATTAAATACTATAGTTAGGTTACTAATTTATTTAACACGATTTTGCATTTAACGTTTACAATTTTTAATAGTTTAATGAACAATTCCCAAAAATTAAATATAAAATGCATTAAAATGGATATATAAAGTGAAAATAAGTCATATTTGTCTATACTAGACACAAAGTAAAGAGAGACCCACAAACTGTTATTGCAACAATCTGAATAGCAGCACTTTTTTATACTCTGCGCTTACACAATTTATATGAAATAGACATATTAGAATGCATACCTCTGTTATTTCGCTAAACAGCGCTGACGTGATTCTCTAACTATATTTCTCAAACTTTTGCTATTATTCTGACAGCTAATATGGCTTTCATGGTAGTAGTTGGGCCACTTTAAGTAATTGTACATCAAATACTTCTTTTATAAAATTTTATAGAACTCTACTTGAATAAATCACTAGAAATTTTACAGCCATTCGCGAGTCTATTATTAAGTATAATCTACACTAATAAATTTATAGTAAACGCAATACAATATTACAAATTACCGTTTTTTCATATTTTGAACTTAATTTTAAATAATTGCTGAGCAAGTACCAGCTAAAAGTATTAAGAGTACAAGTATCAGATAGCAAGTACTTGAAATTTAAGTACCAGTAGAGACCCTGTTATTTTCGAGTCGAGATTTATCACGAGTATATTCGTTTTAATCTATATAGAAAAATTTCATCAGATTTCTGTGTACCAACTCAAATGATGAGTCTAAAATTATGAGACATGATATTTAAGATTCTTATTCAATTTAGAAGAACTGTTTTGTGCAAAGAATTCACCAACCGGAAGTGATAATTCACTTGAAGCCGTTTTCAGTTTTTGTGCATTACCTATATAAATTTTGTATATTTTAATTGAAAAATGTGCTTATTTAGTAAACTAAAGGTCATAGAATTAAAATTTTTTTAAAAGGGTTTTGAAATAGCTTCCAGTTTGCGTGCTATGATTGCTTCAAATTTCGTGATTATATTATCTATTTAAGTATGCTTCGAAACAAGTAATAATTTATTTTGATCCTATCAAATTAGCATTATTATATAATAAATATAATTATGTTTCTGTTTGTTGATAAAAAATATAATATTTGTATTATAGTATCCTTTCTATCTAAACAAAGATATACCGAATTACTCGTATAAGAAAGTCCAGTGCAGAACTCTGCATATATTTTAAAGTACTGATTCCTTAAGTACAAGTATTTTAATAAAATATTTCAGTACTTTTGTATTTATTTAATTAAAAAAAAACCTTATTTAAGCAGCTAAATAGAAAATGTTGCATCTTTATAGTATATATAATAAATAGTATTATTATTTTAGAAAATGTTTTTCTAGCTAACACAAATAAAATCAAAAAAATCAGAAAAATATTGATTGAATTTATTTTACATAAGAACAAAGAAATTAAGGTGGAAAGTAACATAAATTACTTTATATTTAGACATTTGCATTGAGCAGTATTATATTTTTTCAAAGTTAATATTACTCAATGTATGTCTTTGGCTGAAGACGGTAAACAGGTTTATACTCCTACAGTTAACAAATTTACGTCGATATAATGTGAAATATCCGTTAAAACTACTACTTTTAAAAGGAGTTATATATAGCACAATACTTATTGAAGTACATTTCGAATTACTTAAGAACTTTTCATGTTACTTAAATACAAAATACTTAAGTATTGTCGTGCTCTACTTTAAATTTTTTTTTCCGCCATGTTTCTGGAAAATTAACAAAACTGTATTACATTTGTAAATCAGTTTTAACCATCGTTTTAAAATTTCAAACATATTTTTCGTATTTGTTAATATTATTATTATACATCCGTTTGGCTGCTTGAGGAGCTTGAATGGTGATTTCTTAGCATAGTTAGATATAAGGTTGCTAGCTTTACACTATAGAATTCTTTTGTATAGTTGCTGTCAACTTCATTTGAAGCCACAACTAATCATCGAATAATGGGTGTTGTAAAACTCATAAATGTCTTGCTATATAGGAAAAGCGTCCAAAACGTATACTATACCTACATATATAAATGCGGTTGAATATACCTTCAACCGCACGTTCCTTTTAGGAGTATATATGCGGTTGTACTTGTCAGGATGTACTAGATTTATTTTGAGAATAACCTCTTGGCTCTTCGGTAGTCATGGAAACATGATTTCGTTTTAAACGTATTAGATTTACTTTAAACAAAACACTAAAAATTTCATGAAATGCATAAAAAAATTATGATCGCATTTATTAATAATTTAATCTCGTTATTCGTTGATTACAATGATTCACAACGACCGTCAAGTTTTACAGCTAAACAAAATGCTATTTTCAAAATACATATTTTTCAAATACATCTAGTACATCCTAGGAAGTACAACTGCGTATATCTTCTCATAAGAAATGAGACGTTGAAGCTATATTCAATCATACATTTTCCCATATTACTGCAACTATTTTCTTCCATTGTTATTTGTTGCTAGCTTTAATTTTAAAGTCGTCGTTTCATTTCTTACTAAGATCATTATATTCTTTGCAAAATTTTCTTGTCCAAGTTCTAATTGGTTTTCTTCTTTCGTTTTAATAGTAATGCCTCGTATTTTGTGATATCATTTCTTTCTTTCTTAAGTGTGCCATCTATTTCCATTTTATTCGTTTATTCGTAATTTTCACAGATTTTGGTCCTAATCTTTTTCATATTCCTTTATTTAATATTTTCACCGGCTAGTATATTTTCAATATTTTACGTTAACAGTTTATGCATATGTGTAGCTTTCTCTTATGTCTTTGTTGACCTAAATTCAAAACCATTTAGCAAAATACTAAGAGGATTGCTACAGAAAATGTTAGCAGATAAATTACCGAAAAAAAGCTGGTAATTTATACAACACTAAAAATATTTGCTCGTGTAACACGATTTGTTGCGTCAATATTGAATATGGTGGTAACATTTTTGCGACTACTTTATGGGTGCGCATAAAACATACGCAGTTACCTAAATACTGGGGTAAAACTTTATTATTTAATTCACTTATAACGTATTTCTTATTTACTTTTAGTTGTAACAACGTGTTGAATATAAAAAATATATAAATATATATATATTATATATATATATATATATATATATATATATATATATGTATATATATATATATATATTATATATATATATATAATATATATATATTATATATAAATATATATATATATATATATATATATATATATATATATATATATATATATATATATATATATATATATATATATATACATATATATATATATATATATATATATATATATATATATATATATATATATATATATATATATTATATATATATATATAAAAAGCTGGTAATTTATACAACACTAAAAATATTTGCTCGTGTAACACGATTGGTTGCGTCATATTGAATATGGTGGTAACATTTTTGCGACTACTTTATGGGTGCGCATAAAACATACGCAGTTACCTAAATACTGGGGTAAAACTTTATTATTTATTCACTTATAACGTATTTCTTATTTACTTTTAGTTGTAACAACGTGTTGAATATAAAAAATATATAAATATATATATATATATATATATTATATATATATATATATGTATATATATATATATATATACTATATAATATTATATATAATATATATATATACATATATTTATATATATATATACATATATATATATATATATATATATATATATATATATATATATATATAAAAAGCTGGTAATTTATACAACACTAAAAAATATTTGCTCGTGTAACACGATTGGTTGCGTCAATATTGAATATGGTGGTAACATTTTTGCGACTACTTTATGGGTGCGCATAAAACATACGCAGTTACCTAAATACTGGGGTAAAACTTTATTATTTAATTCACTTATAACGTATTTCTTATTTACTTTTAGTTGTAACAACGTGTTGAATATAAAAAATATATAAAATAATATATATATATATATATATATATATATATATATATATATATATATATATATATATGTATATATATATATATATATGTATATATATATATATATATATATATATATATATATATATATATATATATATATATATATACATATATATATATATATATATATATATATATATATATATAATATATATATATACATATATATATATATATATATATATATATATATATATATATATATATATATATATATTATATATATATATATATATATATATATATATTTATAGGCTGTACCGCATAAGAGCGACATCCATAACAGCGACACCCACAAGAGCGTATCCATTTGAGCGACTTCCAAAAGAGCGACATGCTCATAAGAGCGACATCTCAAAATAGCGACATCTTAAAATAGCGACATCCCAAAATAGCGACATCTCAAAATAGCGACATACCAAAAGCGCGACAAGCTCATATGAGCGACAAGCCCATACTAGCGACAAGCCCATAAGAGCAACAAGTCCATAAGAGCGACACGCCAATAAGAGCGACAAGTCCATAAGAGCGACAGTCCCATAATAGCGACAAGCCCATAATAGCGACAAGCCCATAAGAGCGACAGGCCCATAATAGCGACAAGCCCATAATAGCGACAAGACCATAATAGCGAGAAGCTCATATGAGCGACATTAAATTATGTGCCTATACCAATACCATTTGTAGCGTTAAATTATGCGCTACAGCACGCAAATAATCCTGCAGACGCATGCGATCATTTTAATTATAGTATATGTTTTTTATTTATATGGCGTATTGATACAGCTAATACTAAACAGATCGCCTAATATGTACTTTTTATAATATTAAAGATAGAAAAATACAGTTGAACGCTACACAGACATGCGTCTGCAGGATTATTTGCGTGCTGTAGCGCATAATTTAACGCTACAAATGTAAATAATTATATTATTGTAAATAAAATCTTCGTAGCAATGATAATTAATTTTCGACAAAGTAAAAATCTATTTGTAATATTAATATTATATTATATTCAATACATAACTGACAGTGAAATAAGAAAAATTGTTCATAATTCCTTTGCGTCTCCCTGATTTGGTATAGGCACATAATTTAATGTCGCTCATATGAGCTTGTCGCTATTATGGTCTTGTCGCTATTATGGGCTTGTCGCTATTATGGGCCTGTTGCTCTTATGGGCTTGTCGCTCTTATGGACTTGTCGCTCTTATTGGCGTGTCGCTCTTATGGACTTGTCGCTCTTATGGACTTGTCGCTCTTATGGGCTTGTCGCTATTATAGGCTAGTCGCTCATATGGGCTTGTCGCGCTTTTGGTATGTCGCTATTTTGAGATGTCGCTATTTTGGGATGTCGCTATTTTAAGATGTTGCTATTTTGAGATGTCGCTCTTATGAGATGTCGCTCTTATGAGCATGTCGCTCTTTTGGAAGTCGCTCAAATGGATACGCTCTTGTGGGTGTCGCTGTTATGGATGTTGCTCTTATGGGTACATGCGATATATATATATATATATATATATATATATATATATATATATATATATATATATATATATATACCTAAAAAAATATTGTAAATGCTTCTTTTTTGAAATATTGTAATCACCATGTTGCTACGGCTCAAAATATTTATAATTTTTAAGAATAAAAAGTCATGAAACTTAAATAAGAAATGCGTAATAAGTAAATTACAAATTGAAGTTTTGTATCTGTATTTATGAGCACAATTAATATGTTGTAATTCTGAGCATGTATGTATGTAATTCTGTAAGGAGAATCTGCAAATATGTATAAGACTTGTAATTCTTTAAGGATTACACTTTTTAGTATTGTTCATTGCAGAAATCAAGAAGTAATTACAATATATTTAGTAAATTCAATCGTATTTTAATTTGAAAATTAATTAAAGTTTTTTAAACACTTTCAACATGTTACAGATTGTTGTTGCAGGTTTAAAAACTGGCGCAGAATCGTTTTAAAAGTCTGCTGTTTTAAGTAAAATTTGCCATTTTCCGAAAGCTATCAATGCACATTGGTGGGCTCAGTGGTGTAGCAAGGTTGAAATGTGTTTCTGTGCGAGCTCAGTTGAAGCCTGCTTATTATTGTATATTTTCTAGGAAGTAGATTAAAAAAAGAAGAAATTATAAGCTGTTTTCCAGCGATGCACCGATTTAAAAACGGATGAACACATTTCAAACCAGTTCATTTCAGCGATGCAACGGTGACGTCACTCACGCAACTGCATGAACCCGTTTCAAAACGTTCTGCTCGGCGGTTTAAAACTGTTTCATGCAAAAGCGGGGAAACTTAACTGTTAGATTTAAGTTTGGTTTTTAGTTTATTTTGTTTATTAATGGCGATTTACATGGATGTTAGTCTAGCAAACCCATATAATGTTTATGCAAGTCATCACAATGAATTTTGTTTAATAGTTTGTAAAAAGTTACTTTATTCATACAAAAAAGTTGTATTCCAAATATCTATTAACCCAATCTTCAAAATATCCTTCAATTCTAAAATGTTATAGTGTATGATTTAATAATAGTAGCATGACAATATTGTCATCATTATTATGTAGTAATGTTTCAATTATAATTAACTGATTTATCGTTTATTAAACGAATAATATTTAATGCTACCGGGTATATCTTTAGCAGCAAATTTAAGTTCTAGGTTAGAAATTTATATCTGAATATGACTGTTGAAGTGCAGTTCAACTGGGGTACAAACAGTGCATTTCAGCGCAGTTAAATTTAATGACGTCAGCTATGAAATAGTTTTAAAAACTATGATGTTACGGTTCAAACCGTTGTATCGCTGGAAAACAGCTATAGTCTTAGCATTTCTTGCCCTCTTAGCGATTGCTACTCTACTGCACGCACTGCTAAAGAAGAAATGCCGGTTAGAAGTTCTCTACTTTGAACTGTTACGTGTGGTGTTGACTATTCTAAAAACAAAATAATTTATATAAATGTTTATTCTTCAATAAACACCTACAAATGTGTGGGAAAGGTACGATCGCATAATTTTCGATGATATTAATAACAAAGATAAACGCAGTTCACTAAATATGAATTGTGTGGTTGAAATGCGCAGAGGAAAAAGCGGCACGACACAATACATCCTACGCAAGCAGAGGTTATAAAATTAATAACGCAAAATTAAGAAATTATGAAGTTAATTTTGGTTTTTAAGGCTTAAATATAGAACTGTTAGTCTTTATTGACTGGCTTATGGTAAAAAATACATATCAGCACCTGAGCGGTAAACAGTCGTAACTCCAATTTTTATTAAAATTGAGATAATGACATATTACAATTTCTTGCTCTGTATATTTTTATATGATATAAGATGGTATCTCTAACATGTATATCGAACACAACACTGCAGTATGAAAAACCAGTAAATCCAATTTTTTTTTTTGGTAAACAGTTGCATAAAATATTTTTAACTTTTCGGTTACTCCAAACAAATTGAAGTGGAGTTACCATCATTTATCTCTCAGGTGCTGATATATATCTTTCTACAACACAATCTGCAGTGTCGTGCACTGGACTTTCTTATACCTAGTAGGCGTATTTTGTTTAGATAGGATATTAAATGATAAAATTTAAACAAATTCAAGAAAATATAATAGTGCATTGTTATATTAGAAATTATTATGGCCGGACGTATATATCTATATATAATATTTTTAATAATTTACTTACCTTTGAAACACTTTTACGCTAAATCTATTTGATATAAATATAATATAATATCTCATAACTACGTAACCATGGAAACATATATAAGAAATAAAAGAATTTCAATTAAACATTTCTTGTAATCGGTACATTTTTAGCTTGCCGTACATAGTACAGAAGAGCTTAAGTGTTTGTCTGCATAATTTGTCTATAACATTCTTGGATTGAAAAATGTTCTCAATAAAAAGCTCGCCATTTATCGCCCTGATTTCGAAAATGTAAATATGTCATATACTTGGTAACATGTTGGTCGCTCGCTCGCTCGTCCGCGATCTCGCACGCTAGTTATCAAAATGTAGTCACCTCTACTTCTCTGAACATACAAAATCGATTTCAATCAAATTTGGCACACATAATGTGTAGGTACTCAATTTCTCGCACTCGCATTTTACATCCAATCAGAACCGTACTTCAGGAGATATTGGGCCCGCAAAAAAATGACACCTTAAATAGCACTTATAAAAATATTAATTATACCAAAAAAATTTACGTAAAACTACAAATTTTTTGATGTGTTTAAAGTTTATTCAGGTTTTAACTGAAAGCCGTAAAAAAATAATGAAAATAATAATTTTTAAAATAAATGAATTTCAATAAATAAATAATTGAACTGTTTTTGTTTTTTTCCGGCTTGCGCGATACTTTGACTAATACATATTTTAGATTGATTACTATATTGTTGTTGATTTGATTGTTACATCGATTATTTTAATTATAGTGCAATAATAGTTATTTATACAGAAATTCGACATGACAAAGCTTAAGCAACATCTCGCCGAGTATACTTTTTATAATGCCAATGCTAAACAGCTCGCCGAGTATACTTTTTATAATGCCAATGTTAAACAGCTCGCCACAGGCGAAGAAGAAAAATATCAAGCAAAAGTTGGGCATAATACCTTTTATTTTGAATATCTCTATATTTGCTGTAAATGCAGCGGCTTTGTAGATATTGCAGAATTTGCATAAAATTACTAGCAAACATGTACTTCTGGTTTGAATATTCTTTTCAAAAATAAGAGGTTTTCTTGCGAACCATATACAAATTTTAAGTTTAAAGTTTCATGATTGGCAGCTTTGGTTGTAGAGCGCTCTCACACACACACACACACACATAGACGGAATTGTGAAAATAGTCAGACTCTATTCAGGGAAGGCCATAAGGTGTATTTCCGTTTACAACTCGAGTTCGAAAATGTTCATAATTACAATACTTATACTTCGTATAAGAAAGTAAAAAAGTTTATATTATTTACATAATAACGGTTTTCTGCGCAACGCAGTTATTTTTGGTGAATTGTATATCTTTATGTTCTTTTGCAGTACATTGATATAGAACACCTGAAAATTGTGTCTCATGTTCTGAACCCACAAAAAACTGGTTTTTACTGACCATATTTTATGGAACCTGCTAGTAAATAAGTTTATAAAAGCAAAACTTAAATATATGACAAATAACAATAACGGTCAACTCAAATGTGTATTATAAATGTTGCATTAAGTAAAATTGATTTTAATTTAAATACAATACGAATTGTTAGCTCAAAAAGGATATTTAATTAAACACTTCCAGAGGATAATTTTGGTCGGGATAAAGGTTATATAATAGATGACCTAGTAACGATAAAAGATCATTTACTGTCGAGACATTGTGTTATAAAATTTGTATATTTGTAAATATTTGTAAACCATAAGGCAATGATAGTTCCAAATAAATATATTATTAAACAACATGTTGTCTACCTGCATAATTTAGATTGAAAGATTGTCTGTGTTTCAACGTCAAATAAATCCAACCCTATATGAATAGATATAAATATAACCATTGATTTTATTACTATAGATATACACCGCAATGCTAATATTTGACTCGCTCAAAAGGATCTCAAATCTGAATAGTTTGGATCTGGCACACCGACCTTGTGGTGGTGCTAGTATCAAAATGAACGTTTGTCGGATCTTAAGACAGACTGCTAGTCACCAGTTGCATATCATTGGTTCAAATTGTTTCTCCTATCTTTCAACGTTTTGATAATAATATTTATTGTTAGCTAGTAGCGAAGACCGTAACGTTTTAATTAGAAGATCTAGAATGAAATATAGTTATTGTATTCACACGGAAAATTTTCTTGAAAAAAATTAACTCCATTTTTCAGCGGAAATATCCGGCTTGACCCTCCCTGAAACTAATATAACTATTTTTACGAATAAATGTGTGTTTTTAGTTATATGTGTTTTAACGTTATCTTGAAAGGAGGCGAAATAAAAAAAGGTCGTTTCTATTTATTTAAAAAAAACCCTCTTTTAGTTTTTTTCTTCGGAAGTGTCAACAACCCAAAAATATCTTTTAATAATTATCGTTTATTTAAAAGACCGTTTTTTTTTCGCCTACTTTCGAAATATGTTTACGTGTGTATGTTTTCTTTAGTTTGAAAGTTACTGCATCTAAAAATCTGAAACTTCATATTTATGATTTTAAACAAAATTGTAATATTCTGTTACAAGTTTAAACTGGAAATAACTTATTTCAAATAAGGTTAACTCTTCATCATATTTTAAAAAAACATTAAAAAAAATTGATGCGACATAGTAGATAATGAGTTATTACGATATCGCCGACTGGCTCAACCGATGTTGGCCAGAAATGTCCGAACGAGATCGTTTTGCCATGTAGGACACACTATTTTAAATAATTAAGAATAAATACTAAGAGTTAATAAAGGATCGTTGCATGCATTAGCATTCTTGTGATTAATGGGAAAAGTTTTGTTAATTTTGTTTAAATATTTAAATATGGCTGGTAATGTTTGTATATATTTTGCATGTGGAAATCTAAAAGACAATTTAAAAATTTACGAATGTATCGCTTTCCAAAGCATGATCCAGAGAGATGTAAACATGGTTAGTCTCCGTGGTGCTGATTGCCGCAATTATTTATTTGATCTTATCAGTGATCGTTACTTTGTATTTGATTGAGTCATCTACACATGTCCGGCTCAGAAACGTAAACAAATCTGCCTGCGCCGTCAACTACGCTTCATGTGTTAGCAAGTTTGTTCTTGAACGCTTAATTTTTAATATAATAATTTAGTTAAACCGTGAAAAGATGCATGATAGTAGCAAGTGAAACGAACGTACAGGCTACTCGGAATACCGTGGACCCTGACCTTGATGTGCGCAGAAGACTGTTGCCACCACCCCTGTACAATACACAAACTATTTATATTCATATCTTTTGCTCCTATAGTGCCGCTCACTCTTCTGCACGTATCGTGGTTCAAGCTATACCGAGTAGCCCGTATGCGTTTATGTGCGAGGGATGTGCTATAATGTTCTCTGTCATACACATTGAATGAACTTAAGGGGGAAGCAATGGCCAGAAGTCTGGTGGGGTAAACCTATACAAAAAATTTAACAAATAAAAAAGTCTTGGTACTCATATCTGTATGGTTTCTTATGTTATAAATATGTCATATACTTGGTAACATGTTGGTCGCTCGCTGAATATCTCGTTCGCTAGTCGTCAAAATTTAGTCACGTCTACTCCGCTGAAGGTACCAAACCGATTTAAACCAAATTTGGCACACATAATGTGTAGATACTCATTCCTCGCGCTCGCATTTTAAATCCAATCAGAGTCGTATTTCAGAGATATTGGACCCGCATAAAAAAGTTACACCTTAACACATTGACTGCCCGCAACGCCTCAGAGGCGTTCAGGCCCGCCTACATATACATTGGGCGATATTGGGCAGTGCACTTAGAAAAATATGATTTATCTCAAAAAAATCTACGTTTAATTACAAATTATTTGATGTATTTAAACATTTTTCAAATTATAACTGAAAGCCGTAAACAATAATGAACATAATAATTTTTTAAAATAAAGCACTTATAAAAATATAAATTATACCAAAAATATCTACGTAAAATTACAAAAGCCGTAAAAAATAATGAAAATAATAATTATTAAAATAAATAAGAATCAATTAAAAAAATAATTGAACTGTTTTTGTTTTTTTTTCCGGCATGCACGATACTTTGCTGAACACATTATTATGATAGTTGATACCTATATCGTTGTTAATTTGGTTGTTACTTCGATTATTTTAATTATAGTGCAATTATAGATATTTATAGAGAAATTCGTCATGCCAAAGCTTAGCACATCCAATACTAAACAGTTCGCCAACTATGTACTGTTTATAAAATTCAAAATATAAAATTTGATTAATTGTCATTGTTGATTAGATTGTTACTTTTATAATTCTAATTATAGCATACATATTGTTTATTCGGAAATTCGCCATGCCAAACTTTAGACTAAACAGTTCACCGGAGGCAAGTTCTGAGAATTGGTGAAGCCAATGCTTGTTTCAGTAGGTAACTGTAAATTGAACAAGTGTGCGAAATTTTTGGATATTTTTAAACGCTGTAAGTTTGAATTTTTATGTTAAAGAAATATGGATGTATGACAGCATCGAATTGGCGATCAGTAATCATTGCCCCCCCCCCTCCATCGATTGGCCTCATCTCACCGTATTTATTTACCCGTTCACAGTTCAGCCACTCACAGCTTCACAGTTCAATGGCAGCGGTATTTAGATCAATATACGCTTAAGGTTGTTATCCATAATGCCCGATTTGTATCATAAATGCGGACTTATAATAACGAGCTTTCCTGCAACCTTTTGCTGATTTTTACTAAAACTGAAGACAGTGGTTTTTTAATAAAAAGAAATATCTATTTTCACAATCTTTCTACTTTAGAACGCCCATTAGCAATACAAAGCATAAGAAAGTTTTTATTGACAAATTTCATTGATTATTCTTGATTAACATCTTGTGCGCGTGTTGTGTGATGTTAGTATGCGTGATTGATATTTGCCGTGACTAGCGTAGCTAAGCTAACCTGACCTAGCCCTGACCTAGTCCTGACCCTCTCTATTAGTCTATATGGCATGATTTTGAAATGATCGAGGCACATGTATGTGTGTTCCTAGACAGGGGAACCGGTGAAACCTGCCAACGTACCTTTTTACCGAAGTGAAAACTAATACAAGCGGTAGCCATGCGGATACTTCGAATTTTATTATACAGCAACCTGAATATTTTACGATTCTTCCTTCAAATATACGATGCGTGAAGTTAGTACCAGGAAGAAAGGAAATAATTCTGATTTCAATTAGTGCTTCTATCTAATAAATATTCATTGATTTAACAATTTGGTGCCAACTTTACGTTAACACCAAACATTTAGATATCATTTTTATCTTTACGAATAATAAGTGCTTAATTAACGCCAATTAATTCCGTACAAATTAAATACATTATTAACATATTAATGGAGATATTTGTAGATTATATAATGTAGTGTCAACTTCACGGTAGCACCAACATTTTAAATATCATGAAGAATTTCTTTATAAATAACTAATAAGCGCTAATTAGTGCTCTAAAACCTAGATTTAGAACTAACATAATTACGAAGATATTCATTGATGAAATACTAAAAGAGATGCCACCAAGATAGTACATATTTTGGTCGTTTCCAATTTTAGTTTATTTTATGAAATACCATCCGATATTTTGAAATTATTCCTACTTTTTAAGCCAAAAGCAATACAGTCTTTTACTTGTCGCACGTAGTACCGAAGAGCTAAAGCATTCGGTCATGTGTCTGTAAGTTTCTTAGATTTGAAATATTCTTTAACAAAAAGTTCATCTTCCATCGTTCAGATTCCAAGTCATATACTTGGATGTCAGTCGTCGCTCGCTCGTCCATTCGCTCGTAAGACCAAAATTTTCGCTTCCTCTCCTCTGAAGAAGCTGAACAGATTGACACTAAATTTGGTATACATAATCTATAAATACACAATTCTTTCCGTTTACATTTAAAATCTACTAAGCTTTGTTTTCTAGAGTTATTGGGCCCCAAAAAAGACAACGACCTTAAATACTGATTTAAGAAAATATCAAAAAATCTACAAAAAATTTCAATATATTATTGATCATGACATTTTTTCAAAAATGAAAACCTAACGCCGTTCAAAAATATATAATAATTGCCAAAACATTGATTTGGAGTTACTAGCGCCAGATATTCTTCTATAGCTGAACTACTGTAAATGAAATAGTAAATGCTTTTCATTCGACAGCTGGAAATAATGTCAAAATACAGACATTCGCCATGGCAAACTTTAGGGTTTGGCGAAGCCAATGCTAAACAACTTGCTGAATGTGAGATCTGAGCATTGGCGGATCTAATGCTTGTTGTTTGAAAATATCATTGAAATAGCTTCCGTTTTAAGTGCTATGAATTTTATATATTTCGTGATTATTTATCTATTTAAACGTATGCTTCTAAACAAGTGATGATCTAGTTTGAACCTATTAAGCAGAATTGCGTTATTATGAAAAATATAATTATGCTGCTATTTGTTGTGAATGTTTATATTATAATTGTATTTTAGTATCATTGCTATCTAATTTAAGCAGATATACTTACCTACTGGTATAGGAAAGTCTAGTGCAGGACAACTATTTTCGTACATATAACCGTCTTTTGCCATAAATGTGCTGAAAAATTGTATTTTACAAACATTCACATTATTACGTGCCTTTTGCTATTCAAATCTATTCTTACATACTTCATGCCTTTCATAATTATTACACTTTCCATAAATTTTCTTTGTTCTACTTGCTCACAAGTTCTTTAATCATATTTAACCATTTATTCCGAGGATGACTCTGTATTTACACTTCATTTATTTATTTCACTTATTAATCCATTAGTCGCATTCTTTTAATGTAATACGATCATCTCATTTCAACGTATTCTTTATCTCTCTCATTGATATATCGTTTTTATGTTTATTTTATACTTACATCCACTATTCAAACCCAACAAAAAATGCACACTACAGAGTAACGATAAGGGGAATTACAATAACATATATTGGCTTTCAAACTAGAAAATTTGCCAGAGTTAAAATATGTAAAAAAACGTTTTTTTATATATATCTCAATACTACTCGAGCGTACAAATAATATGAAATGTGTTGTAATTGTACGTTTTATTTTATATTGGAATACATTATCTCATTAGCGAAAACAAAAATTACTAAATCAATTAATTCACATTTGAGAGAATTATATTTTTTAAAGTATTGACTAAATTTGAACACTTAAAAATTACAGTTTTAAATTTTTATTTATATTCCCCATACGTCATTCCAAAAATAATCTAACTTGATTCAGGGCAGATAAAAAGATGTATTTCTATTAAAACATTTTCATGAATACAATACTTACTAGTTACTTCGTATAAGAAAGTAACATCGGCCATGTATTGGCCCTAAACTTTCTTTTACGTAGTCAGTATATTTAGATTTGATATTATATAAATAAAAATATAAAATGTAAAAATTTCAAGAAAATATTTTCATTCATTGTCTAATAAAAGTGTAAAGTTAGTTATTGTCAGATTTCCAAAGAAAACATACGATATGTAATTCAGATTTTAAATGTTGGATTTTATAGTAGTATAAAGAAAATATTATTATTCATTACATATTATTAAAAATTATTATGGCCGGACATTTTTAGTTTTCAAATTAACTTTAAACCAGAGAAAATATTTATATATAATATTTTAAATTATTTACTAACCTTTGTAACGCTTTTTTCACTAAACTAATTTGTAACACTAACAATAAATGTTAAATGTCAAAATATTGGAATATTTAAAACAATTGACATGCATAGTAGATGCGATTTATTATATATAATTTTCCATACCCATGTAACTATGGCAATATAAATAGGATAATAGCAATTTTCTCGTAACTGGTACACTTTTTGAAGAAATGTTTTCAAACAAAAGTTGTGCAGAATACTAATATCTTTCAATGTTATTCTAACTATTTTTACTGCAAGTATAGCCGTTTCAGAAATATTCGAGAAATTGCAAAAAAAGTCTTAATTAAACATGCACTTCCGGTTTGAATATGCTTTTCAAAAATAGAAGGTTTTCACCCAGACATATACAAATCTTAAGTTTAAAGTTTCATAATATTATCTTCAACGGTGTAGGCTGTAGAGCGCATACACACAGACACACAGACATACAGACACACAGACACACAGACACACAGACACACAGACACACAGACACACAGACACACAGACACACAGACACACAGACACACAGACACACAGACACACAGACACACAGACACACAGACACACAGACACACAGACACACAGACACACATACACAAAGACACACTGACACACATCCACACAGACACACAAACACACAGACACACAGACACACAGACACACATACACACAGACACACAGACACACAGACGTCATTCCAAAAATAATCAGACTCGATTCAGGGAAGGTCAAAAGGTGTATTTCCGTAAAATTTCGAGAATTTTTTTTTTCGTGATTACAATACTTACTTATTACTTCGTAAAAGAAAGTAAAAATAGTTACTTAGGTATGGGAAATTATATATAATAAATCGCATCCACTATGCATGTCAATTGTTTTAAATATTCAAATATTTTGACATTTTACATTTATTGTCAGTGTCACAAATAAGTTTAGTGAAATCGTTACAAAGGTTGGTAAATTTTTGGTAATAATGTGTAATGAATAATTATATTTTCTTTATGTTACTATAGAATCGAACATTTTAAATCTAAAATACATATGTTATTTTAGAAATCTGACAATAATCTAACTTTACAATTTTACTGGACATAATGAATGAAAATATTTTCTTTTAAATTTGAACATTTTATATTTTAATTTATATACTATCAAATCAAAATATACTGACTACGTAAAAGAAAGTTTAGGACCAATATATGGCCGATGTTTTTATTTTCGTGGTTACAATTCTTACTTATTACTTCGTAAAAGAAAGTAAAAACAAAGCAAATCAAGGTCACAACATAGATCATCAGTTGCTTTGAATCATACTTAAATAGATAAAAATCATTAGCACGTAAACTAGTAGCTATTTCAAAAAACTTTTCAAACTAAAAGAGTAGAAAATTGTTGCAAAAAAGTAATCAGTTCTTCTAAATTAAATAAAAATCTTAAATATTATGTTTAATAATTTTAAACTCATTCGTTTTTGAGTTACATCTGTTGAAACTATTCAATTAAAAGACGCGCAAGACGGATATTTTCGTCAAAATCACTACTCGAATGTAAAAAGGTAGATAATAGTATCCTTAAAGATTAAGTACTTGCTATCTACAGACATATATGTATACAGGTATATAGGCGTACACGCAGATATACAGATTTACAGACATACAGAGTACAGGCATCCGATGAAAATGTTTAATATAGATTAATAGATGTGCGAAACGCATATTTTCATAAAATCTCAACTTTGTATTATTTCACTATCACAATATAGGTCGGTACTTCTCATAAAAAATGCATTACTTACAGGTATTTCTGTATTTGTGGCAGAAGTGAAATGTTTCATATATATTTTTGTTCTACTTGGGAAATGACGGTTATAAAAACACCTATATATTTTTTGTGAATTACCCAATTGAGATATAACCTTAAAATTTGTATTCAAATGATATTGCATTAGGTAAAATATATATTATCTCCGCATTAGTCGCGCTCCATAGATACATGGCGCAATATTTGTTATGCCACTGACGAAGCGAAACTGACCTAATTTAACTATAATTGTTACACTGTTTAATTATTATTATTATTCTATTCGCTTGCTTGTTAACAATTATAACATAAAGAATAGTTTTCTAGTAATTCTATTATATTTAAGAAACAGCGTGACAAACTATATTAATATAAACAAACAGAATTTAATTGTGATAAATACTGTTTTATAATGATACATACACACATAACTTCATGCCTATTCCCATAAAAAAGGATGGCAGAAAACCCTTCACATCTTCACAATTTTTCGCCATTCAAACTATTCTTACAAACTTCCATTCGGCTTGTTCACAACTTATTTTTGCGCAATTAGTTCTCATTAAATTGAAAATATATTATATAGTGCAGTATTTTTAAAGGAAGATTTCAGTATCGGTGTAAAACAATTAAATCTATAATGATAATAGTATATTACGTAAACCTAATCATATCTATTCTTTAAAAATAATTTTTTGTATTTAAAAAAAAGTGAACAATACGAGTTGTCAAAAATAAAAAAAATTGCTGACTTAAAATTTAAAAAAATAATTCATTTTAAAATATACTTTAACTCGACTTACCTTATAAGTGATTGAGAATTACATATACAAATTTCGCTAAAAAAAGTACGGGAATTACATAAGACAAATGAAACTATCTTGTTTAAAACTGGTTTGACAGCTCACCTGGCCAAAAGTGGGAGTAATCTAAAAGTGAAGAGAATTTCTACCAAGTGCACTTATTCGAAATCATTTACAGTGACAGTTGGTTGATATTATTGCGTAAGTCTTATATATTATTATACGTTTATATAATATAATTTAAATAATATTTTGATACATTTCTTCGTAATTATACATTCCACTAAACATGCAATTCTTTGAAATCCAATTATACGTAATTTATTTTAAACACCATTTTAAACTGCATATAATATTTTCAGAATTTTAAAGATTCATCAGTTTCTAATTTGGCTGTTACATTAATAATTAAATATTTGTAGTGATGGGGAAAAGTGACAAAAATGAGATTACAATCGGTGAGTCACCGGTAATCTGTATCTGGAACATACTCCAAAGCAAATTCATAAAACTTTCACTATAACAATTGTACATTATTTCTAGTGTAAAATATCACCATTATGTAGACATGTTCCCAAATATAACTTGCCAAAAATGTTGTAAATTTATAATACCTATAAAAAAAAGCGTTGAGCGATTGTAAACCAAAAAAATGTTTTTTTAAATTTTTTTATTAATTTGAAGCTAATCCAATCAAAATTTTAATTAAAAATATTTTATATAGTACAGTATTTTTCAAATTGAATTCCAGTAACAGGGGGAATCAATTAAATTTAACGGTACCTGGCCGAATAGCAAACAACAACAAATTTTATACATCCACCATAATATATAGTGAGAAGTGGGTTCAGTAACGTAAAGAAGTGTTTTTTTTAGAAATTGTCAGTCTTCACATTTAAAGGTCATACAAATTTTATGGATTTTGAAAAGAAATGTGTTTTACGAAAATGATAGCAGTAGGTTAGGATAAGGGTATATATTTATATAAGAATCAAGTATAGTTCAAGATATAAAGATGTACAAAATGGCTCTTTTTAAGTAAAGTTTTATAAATCATCTACGTTACTAAACAAGTTCTCATTGCATACTTATGCACCATTTCCCGGCAATTATTCGTTAATCGTTTTAAACCGATACGGAAGTTTGATTTGGATAATACCCTATATTAAGCTAGTGAATTTTTATAATATAATTTAAAGCCCCAATTTCTATAAAATAATTATGCGAAATTTAATATAATTAGTAAAATTTGATACATGACTTAATATAGGGACGCATTTGGGTAAAAAAGAAAATGTCGATATGAGAATTGTATTCTGACTTGTGTTATATTGAGTTAGTTTGGAGACAATATAACATTGTTAAAAACATCTGCAGTGTCTTGTACTGGCCTTTCTTATACGTTGTGATAGTTTAGATAGGAAAGATAACGAATATATATTTTTTTATATTTCAAGGAAATATAATTATTCATTCTATATTAGTTAGCTTTAAATAAATGAAATATCTTACAGAATAAATATTTTTAAAATCACGAACCTTTTAAGCACTTCTCTCTCAATCTATTTTGCACAACCGATGTCAAATCCTAAATTATTTTAGTCTATTTTGTTTTCCTGTTAAAGTATTGACAGGTATATGTGATATTTACATTAATATGGCAACAAAAATAAGAAATTTAAGAATTTCAATAGCAATTTTCTTGTAACCGGTACGTCACTAGTTGAAGAAACTTTGTGCGACATATTAATATCTTACATTGTAAGTATAACTATTTTTACTGTTGTATTGTCGGATAGAATAGTGTAAGTGCAGCCGTTTTAAAGATATTGCAGAAACTTCAAAAATGATTGAGTGAACATGTATTTCCGAGTTTCTTGTGAGCCATATACAAATCTTAAGTTTAAAGTTTCATGATACTATAGTCTGCTTTTCATAAGAAGACAGCGTTAGTCTAATGAAGTACCTTGTCGCTCTCATTTATGAAGTATTACACCATCTTTCTTAAACAAAGGATAGCGCTTATGCTATGATAGATTTGGCTGTAGAACGTTCACAAACATACTCCAAGAGAGACAGACAGAGAAATGTCATTCCAACAATAGACAGACTCTATACAGGGAAGGTCAAAAGGTGGATTTCTGATAAAATTACGAAAGTTAATATATAGCAATATATTTTATATCCTAATGTGGCACTGGCGAGCTATGATATGCGTTGTTCTATTATTACAGGTTTACAGAAACCAATATCTTTATTTTATGTTCGACACACTTTTTATACAATATTATAAACGAAATGTTTTATAATTATAATTTTATATTACAGAACAATGAAAACGTTATTAACTACAATATTGTTGTTAATAACAATAACGAATGTTTGTAGGGGTTTATTGTATCGATTACCAAAATCTGTTATTCCGAGTTATTACAATATTGAAATAATTACCCATTTAAACGATAATGAAACAAAGAGTTTCTTTTTTACCGGAAAGGTTGCTATAAAAGTAAGTAAATAATAATACTCAAATAAATAAATTTCAGTATAGGCGAAAAAACGATTAAAATCATTGGTATTTTGCCGAAAATGGCGTGGCAAATTATATTCACTATTAATATACTAAAAGCACTGATTTAGTAGTTTAAAGTATTTTAAAGATTTCATTTAGAAGAAATATAGATGTACAAAATTAAAGTTTCTAAGTAAAATTGATCTGCACTATAATTTGCCGCACCATTGTTGCAGAGTACTAATAAACTTCATCCTTTTACACCATGTTTTCTAGTTTTAATTATTTATAGAACAATACTTATTTTCTTTTTCAGGTAAAATGTATAGAATCCACAAAAAATATAGTCATACATTCAAAAGACTTAAACATATCACTCGATAAATCCAAAGTTCACGATATCTCTTCGCACGAGACTCATCAAATAGTCAAACAAGATCATGAACCAGAAAACGATTTTCACACAATTTACCTTGAGAAACCTCTGAAGCAAAATCATACTTATGAAATCCATTTAGAATATAGAGGCCACCTAGTCGATGGTTTAGCAGGATACTATAGAAGTAGCTATATTGATAGTGATACGAATAAAAAACACTGGTTAGCTGTGACACAATTCGAACCAACTGATGCTAGAAGGGCGTTTCCCTGTTTCGATGAACCAAATTTCAAAGCAAAATTTAAAATAAGTTTAGGCAGACTGAAAAAGTACAGCTCAATTAGTAATATGCCCTTGGCATATACTGAAGATATGTAAGTGCATCTAATTGAGGTAGTGAATTGTGCATACATTTCATTTTGATGATCCAAACTATATAAGTAGCATAAACAGTAATATACATTTATTTTCTATAGGAAATCACAAGAGGGATGGGTATGGGATAGATATGAAGAATCCTTGCCGATGTCGACCTATCTTGTAGCATTTGTCGTATCTGATTTTGGTTTTGAAACTGCGTTAAAAGAGGACAGCAATGTAACTTTTAATATTTGGGCCAGGAAGAATGCATTGGAACAAGTAATTATTTAAATATTTATTTAGATTAAAAAGGTCAGTTTTTCCACCATTGAATAATGTATCGGGTTAGCTATGTGACAAATAGATTCAATGTCTTATTCGTATCTTTAAAATTACTATCCGGATGTGGAAATACATTCAAAGGCGACATTCTTACACAAGCGTAAATAATATGGTTATAGGTAGATTTTGCAAAAGAAGTAGGACCGAAAGCGCTGAGTTTTTTTGAAAAATACTTTGATATTAATTACCCATTACCCAAACAAGATATGATTGCTGTACCAGACTTTAGCGCTGGTGCCATGGAAAATTGGGGTCTTGTAACCTATAGGGAAATATATCTTCTCCTAGACCCTAACGTATCTTCAGCTGCAAGTAAACAAAGAGTGGCTTCAGTAGTTGCACATGAATTGGCTCATCAATGGTTCGGCAATTTAGTAACGATGAAATGGTGGACAGACTTGTGGTTAAATGAAGGTTTTGCTACTTATATGGCAAGTATTGCTGTCCACCATATGTATCCGAAGTGGAAATCGTTAACTGAAGAAACAGTCAGTAACTTGTTGCAAGTCTACGCGCTCGATTCATTAAATTCTTCGCATCCGGTAAACTATATCTATTATGACTATTCTTGTTCTAAAGAATTTAATTTAGGTTTCAGTACCTATAGAAAATCCAAACGAAATTAACCAAATCTTTGACACGATTTCGTACAAAAAAGGTTCTTTCTTAATACATATGATGGGCCACTTTTTAACTACGAACGTTTTAAGAAAAGGTGTCAGTAATTACCTAAATGAAAATGCATATTCAAATGCAGAGCAAGATGATTTATGGATATCGTTAACAACCCAAGCACATAAAGATAAAACATTACCTTTAAATCTAACCGTAAAAATGATTATGGACACATGGACACTACACGCTGGATATCCTATTATTAATGTCACACGAGATTACAAAGATGGAACTGTGGAAATAACACAGGTTTCTAATTAATATCTATAGAATTATAAAAATCTAAATTGGTGAATTTCAGGAAAGATATTATAAGAACGTGAACAAGTTCCAGAAGAAATTACATGAATGTTGGTGGATTCCTCTCAGTTACACCACAAATGAAGATTTTAGTAAAACTGAGCCAAAATTATGGATGTCGTGTCCAAAAGAAACTACAGTTATTAAGTTTTCTAATCCAAATCATTGGATTATCTTCAACATACAAGCTTCCGGTAAATAATTTGTTTCTTTCAGATAAGTATTAAGAATTAAGTTTTCATTTTCAAATAGGGTTATACCGAGTAAATTACGATGAAAAGAATTGGAAATTGATAACAGCGGATTTGAAAAGCTCAAGTGATTTCAATATTCCTGAAATAAATCGAGTTTTATTGATTGATAATGCTATGGAATTAGCTTGGATTGGACAGTTAAAATACGATGTGGCTTTTGAATTGTTATCATATATCAAAAGTGATATGGATCATTTACCTTGGAAAACTGCATTAGAAAAATTAGGGTCAGTTTCGAATATGTTAAAACAAACTTCGAGTTATGGCCTTATAAAGGTAAATTATCAATACTTTATTACAGAGATATCGATTAGTGCTTTTTTTAAAAAATATTTGATAGTCACGATTGTCTTTAATTTACAATTAATAGAAATATAGCACAGTCATACTTAAGTTTAAGATATAATTATAGTTGCTTTGACTTAGCTAAAATTTATTTTGTTTATAACAACTCATTATTTACATAAAAACATCGGCCATGTATTGGCCCTAAACTTTCTTTTGCGTAGTCAGTATATTTAGATTTGATAGTATATAAATAAAAATATAAAAAGTTTAAATTTCAAGAAAATATTTTCATTCATTGTCCAATAAAAGTGTAAAGTTAGTTTATTGTCAGATTTCCAAAGAAAACATATGTATTTCAGATTTTAAATGTTGGATTTTATAGTAGTATAAAGAAAATATTCATTACATATTATTAAAAATTATTAAGGCCGGGCATTTTTTAGTTTTCAAATTAACTTTAAACCAGAGAAAATATTTATATATAATATTTTAAATTATTTACTAACCTTTGTATCGGTTTTTCACTAAATTTATTTGTGACACTGACAATAAATGTTAAATGTCAAAATATTGGAATATTTAAAACAATTGACATGCATAGTAGATGCGATTTATTATATATGATTTCCCATACCTACGTAACTATGGCAATATCAATAAGATAAGATTTTGTAACTGGTACACTTTTTGAAGAAATGTTTCAAACAAAAGTTGTGCAGAATACTAATATCTTTCAATGTTATTCTAACAATTTTTACTGCAAGTATAGCCGTTTCAGAGATATTGCAGAAATTGCAAAAAAGTCTTAAGTAAACATGCACTTCCGGTTTGAATATGCTTTTCAAAAATAGGAGGTTTTCGCCCCAGGCATATACAAATCTTAAGTTTAAAGTTTCATAATTTTATCTTCAACGGTGTAGGCTGTAGAGCGCATACACACAGACACACATACACACACACACACACAGACGTCATTCCAAAAATAGTCAGACTCGATTTAGGGAAGGTCAAAAGCTGTATTTCCGTAAAAATTTCGAGAATTTTTTTTTTCGTGATTACAATACTTACTTATTACTTCGTAAAAGAAAGTAAAAAGAATGGAAGTGTTCGACGACCAAGTACTCAAATTATGTTATTTTATAGTCTTTTATCTACAACCTAGTACACCCTATATATGAAAAGCTCGGTGGTTTAACAGTTTCGGAAGAAAAACAAGGCAGTTTTGATGAAGTTAAATATCAAATTTTAATTGCGCGAGCTGCTTGCAAGTATGGAGTAAGAGCTTGCAATAAAGAAGCTGCCACATTATTTAAACAATGGCAGGATAACCCCGAAATGGAAAACATGTAAATACCTCTATACCTGTCTTTTCTCTTTCTCTCTCTCTCTCTCTATATATATATATATATATATATATATATATATATATATATAAATAATTAAAAATTTAATAGAATTTCAAAAGATATGAGACCTGTCATTTATTGTAATGCCATCAAACAAGGAAATGAAGCAGACTGGGACTTTTTATGGCAGCAATATAAGCAATCCAATGTAGGAAGTGAAAAAATAGTAATCTTGAATGCATTAGGCTGCACTAGGGAAATTTGGTTGCTAAAGAGGTAAATGAAGATACATTTTATTATGACTAATAAGGGCGATGAGAAATATAACACTGATATCACCTCTAGAATGAGCAATATGGCATTAATATTGTCTCTATGGATTGATTCTTCTAATCACCAATATCGCTAATAATCTTTACTTCTTTGTATGCGTCGTATGTTGGTTATAAGTCTTGGAGGTAAAACAGTATACCAGCTAAAATAATTCGAATTTTACGTTCCATTAGATATGTTACAATACTAAACGAATTTCGGAATGAAAGATTGAAATAAAGATATAAATGGATGGTATAAATGTAGTGAGATTGTAGGATCTTCTTCGGGTCAAATAAATAAAAAATAAGATTGATATTATTGTGTGAATGCAGTTAAAACCAGTTAATCACATTAGATATGATGTTATTTAAGAATCATTGTATTGAATTTAATTTTTAGGTTTTTGGAATGGTCAGTGAGAAATGATACCGATGTACGAAAACAAGACGCTTACACTGTCTTTAATTCAGTTGCAAACAATGAAATTGGATATTATGTAGCGAAATCATTTTTTCAAAATAATATTAAAGCCATTCATGACAGGTTCGTCTAAAGATAATACTACAAATTATTAGTAAAATATAACAAAAAATACTTTTTCAGGATAAGTCCAAATTTGCAACGAATTTCTTCTTATGTAATCACTTTAGCAAAACAATTTATCAACGATACTGAGCAAAAAGAGGTTTGTTATTTTTTTTAATTCCTTTAATTAATTCTGATTTATAATTTTTGTTTTAGATTATACTATTCTTTAAAGATAATAAGAAGTATTTCGAGAAAGCTCAAATTGGTGTTCGACAAGCATTAGAAACCATTCAAATTAACGTGCAGTGGCATAAAAACAATTATAAAATTGTTGAACGCATACTTAATAGTTATTTAGAACAATAAATAATTTTGTTTGTAAAATGAACCAGTAAATGTATTAAAATTAAATCTAAATAAAATAAATTGTAGTTGTCTATAGGTACTCAAGCTTTTATTGTCGTTCATTTATCAATATTTTAATTCTCAATTCTACACTCAAGTCATTTTTAATAGTCTTCAGTTTAGAATTACAAGAGTAAAGGGTTAACTTTCAGTAAAATTGTAAGCAATCCAAAACCTGTTGAGTTTCCGGTTTGTGTTATTTCTCATAAGAATACTCCGTGACTTGTATGTGTAATAGAATACATTTTTCAAAAAAAGTATATGAGCACTTTTTCTTTTATTTGGGGCCCAATATCTACTGAAGTACAGTACCTATTGGATTTAAAATGCAAATGGATTCAATCAGGCATCTACAAAATATGTGCGCCGAATTTGGTTGAAATCAGTTTGATGCCTTCAGAGGAGGAGGCGACAAAATTCGGTCTTACGACATAGCGAGCGTCCAACATATATACATTTTTCGGAATCAGGGTGATGTAGAATGAATTTCTATGAAATAACTTTTAAATCCCAGAAAATTGACAAAATATACAGACACACACTTAAGTTCTTCTGTACTAGAAAAATTCGAATCACGATTAAACGAAGAACAACAAGTTTACTCGCCATAATCATGTAATCACCTATGATAATACTGCCAGATAATATAGGGTATAAAATATATATCGAAATACTGAACCTTGCAATCTTTAAATTGAAAAAAAAGCGTGCTGATATTATTATTTATCTTTATTTATTTATAAATGTTGAACTTGGTAAGTTCAGATGATACACGAGCTTGCCATATTGATTACGTAGAACACCATATTTATATGTAGTTTTCATAAAATTAGACAGTTTTACTAGTGACGTATAAATAGAAAATATTTACTATATTTTTCGTAATGCAATACCGTGTAAAAATAAATGTTTTATATACACAAATATATATACTTAAATCTTTCCAAGATTGTTGTGCAGTAAGGTGTAGCCATTAACATTATCGTTGCTCAACATTTCGGTTTTTATCAAATACAAAGCATTTCAAATCATTGTAGGTTGATGTACAAATATTAATTATTTATCATAGAAAAAAATATTTTACAAACATATATGTATTATATTTTTTCAAATTAATATCATTACTGTCGTAAGAGATATTTAGGAAAATGTATTACTAAGACAACCATGTTTGAAGATAAACAACCGAAATATTGCAAGTTGCTACTAATTATATTTGCATCCTAATGAAATCTTGGGTAAGAATGGAGAAATAAATTCAATACATTTACGTATAGCAAAAATTTATCAGCACTTAACTTTTGGTTGTGTAAGAAAGTCACCATTTCGTTTTGTTTTTTAATAGTTTTAATTGCAATTTTTATTATCAAGCAACATATAATATTGCTGTATAGTATGATTGTGTCTGCTAACATGTTAAGTGCTACTTGAGACCAAACGAGACACATACACATTTTTAAAGAAACCGTTTCGTGAAGATGTGAATCCATAAGATGGTAACGAGTCTGAAGGTGACTTTAGTTCGTGTATTTCAGTTCAAAATGATATCACATGGCAAAGTAATTATTATGAGATTATCTTATAAAATATAGGTTAGTTGCGATTACGTAAGACTAAAGTAGACTCACAACATTATTGTTAGTGTAAAATATACAAATAACTTTAATAGATAATAACTATTAATAAAATTAGGGGAAAAGGTTTGGTCCCAGGAACCCGTTTATTCTATTGTAGCACTGAACATGCTTCCTTTTTGGTATTTTGACATTTTGAATATTTTTACAGTTCCTACTATTAAATAGATAAATTATTATTATTTATTTACAATAAAAATAATTATGATTAATATTTCTAGAAGTTTAGAAAATTTATTGTTGAATCCTTAAAACACTTATTTGTTTATATGATTGTATTTTATAAATACATTGCATAATTTATTATAATTCTGAATTTAGGACGATTTAAAGATGACAATAGTGCTGTATTGGCAAATGCAATTATCGTTGAGGCCGCTGGTGTCGCTAGCAAAATGAATGTTCCTAGTATATTTTGATCCTTTGTCCTTTACTTTCATTTAACTTTAAAACAGTTGAGATATACTTAACCTCACTAAATTATCATTAAAACTCTTTATTAATAACACTTTCATTTTATTTGGGATGTAATGAATCGTACATTTGTATTTTCCTTTGAATTAAATAGACGACTTTTGAGTATTTTTTTAAATTTCGGTGAAAAATTAATTTTGACAAACTCGTAAATAAACAAATAATAGATGCTCCAAGTATATCTCAAATAGTACCTAATTTCGCTGCCATAGAGCGAGTTGTTAATATCGTTTGCCAATACTAAATGAATATTTATATAACTGATCTGGTTTTATAAATATTATGTTAAAACAAGAATTATTATCTAGCATTTTTAATAGCAAAATAGCAACTTTTTTACGCAACCCCAAGAAGGCAAATTACGATTACATGCCTCCAAAAGATTTTGAGTTTTTTTCGGAATATAAATCTTTATTTTTGTTTTGATGTCAACTGCCAACGGTTGACCAAAAATTGCTGTTATGCTGACCTTGAGGTGAGCAGTAAATTGTTATTTCTAAATGCCACCAAAACTGTACACAATACAGTAAAAGTAATTACGTCTTAACTTACTTAAGCTCTTTTTGTTTAAAGCATATATATTTACGTATATTTTACCATAAGTCAATTAAAAATAGACTAGTACGAAATTCTACTATAATCTTATAAATAAAGTTTTCTTTACATCTTTCTGTATAGAATGTACTGTTTTTGTTCTTGTCATCATAGTGCGGTACCGTATTTTATTTTACGCATCATACAGCTATTTTTGGTCAATTGTAAATACCTAAGCCATCTTAATTCAATAGGGTTGTATTTGTTACTAAATTTCAATTATTTTAAAAATTATACACAACAGATCATGCAGAGTATTGCTAAATTGAAAAATATTAATAATGTATCAATTATTTACAACACACAATATAATTTAATACTTCGTTTTTGTTAATAAATATTTACATAAGTCTAGTCTCACAAGACTGGCCTTTTTCTTTTAAGCGATACGTCAACTCAGAACTTAGAGTAAATGTTAAATGGCGTCTTTTCAAAGCAAAAATCAAAGCTAAATTATATATATTTTGTGTTAATGTTAGTGACTAGAGATATATTTAAAATCTAAAATCTTATCGATAAAAACCTATTGGCAAAGTAATACAGTTTTTTGAAGTGTGGTACGGAATACAGTACTAAGATGCGGTGAAGGGGCGCTGATTTTCTAATTTATCCAGGTGGATAAAGCAGCACAGTTGTACCATTAGAAGATATTCATTTTGTCTTTAATATTATGTCATTTAGATTGTACACAACTATGTATTGGCAATATCGAATAAAGCAGACTTATCTCCACGGAACTGTATAATTATGGGTCGATTCTGAGTATTCTATATCCACCAAGACTATACAATCGTAAATTTGTAGTTAGTAAAAATCTGAAAGTATAATAGCAAAAACAATGCAATTTTGTACAAATATCAAAAATAATTTCAGATATTTTTACTACTGTCTTACATATACAGTCGAACTTCTATATTATAAAGTTACAATAATACAATCCTCAAAAAATATTAAATAGAAAAAGATCATTATATAAAAGTAGTAAATATAGGAAAACAATTAGTTTAATACATAATTTATGCACGAAATGTATGTACATTTAATAAAGAGAATTATAACTATAGTCCCGATATGCAAGCAATAACTTACGTCACAGTCAAAAGTTACTAGATTGAAATTGTACGTTTACTACTATAAAATCGAATATTTTAAACCTAAAAAATTTTTTTAGAACCTTAACAATAAACTACGTTTACATTTCATTTGTAGGTTTGCTTTTGAATAGTCGAATAAGTTAACCACAACAAAATAAAAAAACGTCAAATGAAATAAACAACGGTATAAAAGTATATGTAAACGTAGCAACTGTGTAAAAATGACAAAATTATAAGTTTAAATAAATGTTAAGTTATTAGGACGTGAAACTGGTAAAATAATAATTTTTGAAACGAAATTGATATTTATTTTACTTTAAATAATTTTTGTTTTCAATAGTTTTTAAGTCAACAGGAAATTTCATGTTGATAAGTTTTTAGCAGGTTTTAGTTACGAAAGAACGTAAGATTGAAAATGACATTATTTATAAAAAACATTTAAACTAAATTGTGACCTTTAAAAATATTTTTTGCTCTAGTAATTATCGTTGTAAGAATAATCTAGTACCAAGATTAATTGGAAGAAAAGGAATAAAGTGTACATTATAAAACCAGTTATATTATAGGCGATATGAATATAGATTTATTAAGAAATAATAACACTATAGGATACTACAAAGATTAGCCCAATTAATGAATTAGAAATACTAAACAAAATGAATCAAATTTAAGCTAGCATAGCGATCAAAATATATATATATATATATATATATATATATATATATATATATATATATATATATATATATATATATATATATATATATATATATATATATATATATATATATATATATATATATATATATATATATATATATATATATATATATATATATATATATATATATATATATATATATATATATATATATATATATATATATATATATATATATATATATATATATATATATATATATATATACATATATATATATATATATATATAAGAAAATACAAATGAGGACGATTTATAAACCATTATTGAATATCAAGTTAAAATTATTTAATGAAGAGAATAAAAATTAGAAAAATCTAATAACAGCGTAAAACAAAGCACTAATACAAAAAAAAACACATTAAAAGCGACAAAATTACCGGATAAATGAAGAAATCCAATAAATTAAAATAGAAAAAAAAAGTAATTTACCTCTAGCCACGCAACTAAGAATAAGAGGTTTAAAGAGTGCAAAAATTGAATTAAAAACTTAAAAGAAAAAGTATATTATAGCATTACAAGCATGTAATGGTATTAAGTAGAAATGGAAAGTAATTAATACTGATATCGGAAACAAACAACGAAAAAATAATTAATAACAGAATTAAAGGGTGGCAGTAGAAAAATAATAGACAAAACAAAAATTACTAGAAAACTAAATAAATATTTCATTAATGCCGGTACCTCGACACTAAATAAGGTAAGAGCAAATGTAACAATCTACTCTCCAAAAGTACTACCAAGTATGTAGGAATAGGTTTCGTACAAATGAAGTCGATTTTACTGTTTTGTAGTCCGAACTGGATGATTGGGTCAATATTTCATAATTCGATACCATAAAATTTCATTAAAAAATCGTGAAATGGGTATTTATTTTCGTATATGTTGAAAATTTAACATGCAATTTTGTCTTAAACTTACGATTCTAAGAAGAATTCGTAAAATAAAAAAATTATACACGTTTACTACATGTAAGTTCGACTGTATTTAAGTCAAACAATTAAACTACATGCTTTTTTGCAACTGATAGTTGAACGAATTGTATAATATTGGTTATTTAAATAGTTGTTATATTTTTATAAATATTATTTGTAAATAAGTGGTTAATGCTTATAAATATATATTCTAGTTAGATGCAGCTTGTATCTATTCGCGCAAAGTTCAAAGATGTTCATTCCAAACATTCCTTAAATGTTTTTGTCGAGATAGCTTCTGAAAGAATTTGTATGTTATAATTTAACTACAAAAAAATATTTGTTGTAAATTCATAAACGCCATACCTGATTTCGTTTTTTATTATAAGGACATCGATAAGCAAGTGATTATTATTCATATTCCTGACAAGATGTAAGTATAACATACATTTACATGTAAGCTTCCTAAAAATAAAATGTCACTATAACAGTGCCATAGTATCTATAAGATGTTTAAGCATATGCAAGAAACACAAAATAGATATAGTATAGTTCGGATATGCGAACAACAGTCTTATGTCAGCATCAGGCCAATAATGTATCAGATAAAAATTCCTACAAACATGAAAACAGTATTTCAAAGAAAAAGAAAAGTACGTATCAAAAATGACAAAAACATAAAATTAAGTGTCATTTAGGCTTGAGAAAATTAATTTGCTTACAAAATATATACTTTTTAAATTAGAATTTTGTTTCATTATAATGTTGGTTATTTTTACACAGTTACCACTGGCTATCCAGTATACATATATTTGATCTATTTCGCATCGTTGTTTAATGATAATATTGTTCGACGTTTGTTATTTCGATATGTATATGTTAGTCATATTTAATTTCGTAGCTGAGAAATATAACGTGGTAAAAAAGAGCTTTAGAGAATCCATGTGACCTTGAAACAAATCTTCACTCAAAGTGTTTGTTTCATATTTGGAAAAATGCGGATGCGTGACTGTTCCCGTTTGAGCGTATGCAGATGATGTCGTGGTTTTTGGTGAATCAGAAGAGCAACTGAGTAGAATGATACAAAATATTAGTGAAATAGGAAAGGATATGAATATTGAACTGAATAAATCAAAAGTTATAGTGTTCGAAAACAATGAATGCAGGACAGTGTGTAATATTGTAGAAAATGGACATCGACTAGAGCAAGCTAAGCAGTTTGTTTATTTAGGTTGTTTATTTTCTAGCGATGGAAAGTATGATTTCGAGATTGAGAGAAGAGTTTCTAGTGGTTGTAAGATTGTAGGGGGTTTAGGTATGTTTGCTACAAATATTAACATTTCTTAGAATGCAAGATTATGCGTGTACAAAGGTGTACTAGTGTTGATGTATGAAAGTGGATTTTGGGTTTGGCAATCCAAACATAAAAAGTGTGTGACTGCTGTGGAAATGAACATTTGAAGAGGTATTTGTGGTGTATCCAAGAGAGACAGGGCGCGAAATACGTGAGTGTATGAGTAGTGCGATATTGTAAAAAATGTCGTACGTAAAATAGGTGAGAGCCAAATGAGAAGGTATGGTCTTGTTGAAAGAATGTAGGATCAAGGATTGATGAAGAAGATTACGTTGGGAAGACGAATGGCGTGAGTATGTGAGGTCGTCCTTTGAATAAGAGAATAAATATAATTGAGAATGAATTACGCGAAAGTAAAGTTGTGAGCAAGTGGAATAGAAGAGCGTGTATGAAGAACTTGATGAAACTGAATGTAGCAAAAGAAGTTTGTAAGGATAGAGTTGAATGGCGAAAGATTGTCAAAATGAGAATAGATGTAAAGAGATTTCTGCCACTCCATTTGATGGGAATAGTTATGAAGTTGTGTATTTATATTTTAAATCAGCAAATTTCGTCTCATTCACATTCGTGATTTCCACTGTTCGTTTTTATTAGCGTGTAAGCAAAACAACGTTCAATGTCAAATAGATTCTTAAGAATCACTTTAATCGTAATATTATTAGAAATTAAAAATTACTCTACAGTCCAAAACGAACAGTTAATGAATCAAATTCAATTGTCCAAAAATCAGAAAAACAAGATCACTAATTATGTATTTTATAGATAAGTGGAAAAAATATAATATAGTATGTATTTGTACTCACATTGATAATTATAAATGTCAGGTACCCTAATTGACTAGATATTTGAATATTTTAATAGGAATATGATATATTTGAATTTAATTGTGACATTTACATTATTGAATTTCATATTTTAACCATTTTCTAAAGTTGTATACCTATAGGCAATGTTTATAACAATATTTATCAACGTTCGATTCTATAAAGTGTAAACGTGTAATTTCAATTCAATAAGTTGCGTCTATGACATAAGATTGTTGGTTGCGTATCGCGTCTATATTTGTAAAACCATGCTAAATATTTGCTTAGAATCGACCCATTAGTTGTGTTTTATTTAGTACTGTGTCATTTGAAGCGGCAAAAAGAGTCAAATAACGATTATAGCTTAATGACTCGTGTATACGGATATTTTGGAATTACGAAAGATAACATAACATTGTAAAAATTATGTATTTATTTTATAGTATAAATTGGGCGAAACCATAATTTTTAAAATTTCAGCGTAGATTTATATACGTGTTACAGTAGTTCCGCAAATGGTTTGTTCTTTTTGAAGATGTATATGTTCTGTACTATTAGGGATTCAAATTTAGCGATACATCACACTGAATACTCACGCAAGGCATAATACCTTTGAAAAATATGAATTTACAAAATAGTGCCAAGTGGGCATAATCAACAAAATCTTTTAAAATAATAGCGTCTGACTGCCTTGCATTAGTTAGAGCAGATTGCAAATTTGAATCCCGAATACATATCACGTATTACAAACATTTTGACGGTCCCTTGTCACCGTACATAATATAAAGAATAGAGATGCATTTGTTTATCATTTTGCTCCCATTGCACCAGTTCAAGCTCACTATTTTTAGTGTCTGTGCTTAGAAAAACATGTAGTATGTGAGTTTGTGACGGCACATATTTTTAAAACACTTCTTTTTGTGGTAAATATCTATTTTTATGTGAAACTTTTGTAGTTAACGAAGAAAAATATTAAGAAAATAGCAAACGCTGTTGGAAATGTGATTCGAGCAATCACATCTATGGTTTTTGCCACTCGAATGGGATGTGGTGGTTCTCGTTTGCGGACCTGCACAAAAGAAGACTACTCTAGATTAGACAAACATTAATTTCCATAAAACTATTAAACATGAACACATTAACAGTTTAGTCTAATCAAATTTTATATGAAGGAAAAAAGGACTATATTAGGGATGCATATTTTTTATGAAACTATAAATTGACTTATGAACAATTTCCGCACAAGTCTCTCTTAAAAGAGAACAATATTGTGAATACTTGATACGGCACTGATTTCTTGAAACTTTTTTGCATTTGACATTGTAGTTTACTGCAATGAAATCTAAGAAACTCGTACTCGAGCATTCGTTTTCAAAAAAGACATAAATGCTATTAGCTACGTCCAGAATTCAAATTTAGAGCATGTCGGTCATATATTATTTAATCTTCTTGCTGGTTGGCGCTCATGCGTTGAAGTTGAACTGGCTATATGCGAGATTTTATTAGGTCACGTAAATATTAGACCGTTTTATGTGTTTCTCATCTGACAAAGTCACATTACATTTAATACGATTATATACATTATATTTAAACAATAATAATTTCGTAAAATGAGCACATTCAGAAAAAAAAATTATGCTATTATCCGTAAAATTTAAAATCCGAATATCCGGGTATATACGAAAATCAAGTTATATTCGTATTTCCGGTTATATCCATTCCCAGTTAAATCTGAAATATTAAAAATAAAAAAAATATTCGGCATATTTTAAACCAGATAACTGGATATCCGATATTTTTTGATAGCCCTAGTAAATATATTGGAGCAGTTGTAACTACAGTGAAAGATCCAATGGACGGGCAACGACGGGATTCAGATTTTTGTCCGGGCATTTAATAACAAAATCTAGCATACTGGTTTGATGCAATTTTGTTCATTAGACTGGTTTAATAGAAATTATTTTACTAATTAAACTATAGGGAATAAGTTGGTAATCTAAAAAGTGTCCGCTATATAAAGGTTGTTCGTCTACAAGAAATGTCCGCTAAGGGAGCATTTACTGTATATACTATATTTAAATCTGTGGCTATGTTAACCAACTTATGCTTAGTCTTGGCTAGGGCTGTGCGATCCTTGATTTTGAAGATCGATTATCAATTCTTAGAAATAATCGATAAGTATCGATTTATCGATTATTGATTCAGAATCGATTATTTATCATTCTGAATCGATTATTATTGATTAGAAATCGATTATATATTGATTTGAATAACAATCGAATAAGAATCGATAATAATTGTTTCAGAATCGATAATAATCGATTTGGAATCGATAATAATTTATTATGAATTTATAATAATCGATTCTTAATTGGTACTAATCGATTATATTCAATTCAGAATCGATTGTTTAATACTGATTCGATTAATGCAATAATTTTTAAACAAGATAATGTAAAGTTTTATAAATAATCACTATATTTATTCATTTGCGGTTTTCTTTATGTACCTACCTAAATATATAAATAAAATTATAAATTAAAAAAGTAAATGAAAATTAACATTATTTAAACACAACATGTCATAGTAATTAATATTAATTGTTAGTTCTGAATCGATTGTTAACAATTTAAATAACGATTCGGAAGCGATAGTAATCGTTTAAATATCAATACAGAATCGATTCAGTATTGAGTCTGAATCGATTATCGATAAATCATTATTCGTTATTTGTCTGAATCGATTAATCGGTTTCGGAAATTAATCGATCAGAATCAATTAATAGATTATAAAGCACAGCTCTAGGCTTGACTAAGTAAGTTTTACGATAATTAATAGCATAATTAAAATAATCTAGCAATGATTAGTGCGTGTCAGTTATAATAAATAAGTTATTTTGACTTGTTTACACGCGCTAGTGAGTATATATACTCATCGCACGCGCAAATCATTCTAATAATACATAATTATTGTACTATATTAGCATAATAGAGAATAAAGACGAGAATGAATTATCGCAGCTTGTCAGTCTATTAAAATAATAAGCTACACATTATAATTAAATAAATACGATAATGTCATCAATTAATTTTTAAACTAAGTAGGAATTGTTATATTTTTTGTAGCGGTTGGTAATATATTTAGTTTCATAATTTTATCTTCAACGGTGTAGGCTGTAGAGCGCATACACACAGACACACACACACACACACACACACACAGAGGACACACACACACACACACACACAAACACACACAAAACACACACACACACACACATAGACGTCATTCCAAAAATAGTCAGACTCGATTCAGGGAAGGTCAAAAGGTGTATTTCCGTTAAAATTTCGAGTTTTTTTTCGTGATTACAATACTTACTTATTACTTCGTTAAAGAAAGTAAAAAGTACTTAATTTTGTTAAAACACAAATAAATGTCATAGTTAAGCATAAATTTACGTGTATAGCCCCCTTTAAATGACAGAACAACTGCATGTGGTATTTGTATCGTTGTTTTTATCTTAATATTATCTACTGTTCAGTATCTACTGCTATCTGACAGATAATCATAGGAAATTTACATGTAAACTTCTGAGTTATCTACCAAATAGCTTACCCGGAGCTGGAAATACTGACCCTTGAATAATAAAATGTTACTGGCTTATTAGCAGATAAAAAAAGAATTGTTCAGTTTGACGAGAACAACTTTAGTAGCTGTAAATTTCGTATTGATGTGCTACTCGAGGAATAAGAATTAATAGATTAAATAAATTATGATTTATCTACTGTGATGAATAATAGAGGTTTCCCACATAGCACAGGATACCCCATAGAAATTCAAAATATGTTCAAAAATCTGATTTAGGATATTCATTTGGATATCTTTAATATATCCATAATGCAAAAACGGATATCAATAAGACGTCCATATACCCTGTTTGGGATATATATTTAAATATCCTTTGAATCTGCATTACAGTCAACTTTTGCAATACAAGTACCGATATTTATATTAATCCTAATTGTATAAATCAAAAGATTAAAGAATCCTGTTCTGCGTTTATTTTGAATTTTGTTTACCACTACATATCTTGGATATATGACCATGCGATTACTGTATAAGTGACCGAATTGAATGCCGGACAGGAGCCATCCATGTAACCGTGTCAACTGGTTTACACGGAGAGCGACTACTCTCTGTTGAGTGGTGATTAGGTGTTGTTAAGCTTGATGCTTGAAGGTGCCTACAATTTCGGTTATGCTTATTTATAAAATTATTATCTCTCAGTAAAAACAATACATCATCGCTAAGGGTTTCTGTTTACTAACAAATGCCATTTGTAAATTATGACATTGTCAAATCCTATATTATTTAATTGAGTCTATTTTGTTTTCCTGTTAAACAGTTGACAGGCATAGTTGATAGGAGTTATTAATAGTATATTCCGAATTTGAACCAAAAAAACCGCAACCGCGGTTTCTTGTTCCGAAATTGAACCGACTTCACATTTCATGAATTTGGTTTAATTTCGGAATGTGGTTCATGAAATCTTGGTTATTATTGCGTGACAAAAACAACCACAAATTGATCGCGGTTGTTTGGCTAATTTTATACTTTCAACCAATTTATCATTGCGCAAAGCGGGTTAGTGCGTGGTTTTGGTTTATATTTCTTTTCAATGGATTAGTGCATGGTTGTGGCTTGTGCAGTGCTCCGAATTTGAATTTGACCATATCTGACGGAATTTTGTGTTTTCATAACCGCCAAGTGTTCCGAATTAAAATTGACGTTTCAGGAAACCAAAGCAACCACAAAATAACCATAACCGCGGTCGCGGTTTTTTTGGTTCAAATTCGGAATATACTATAAATATAATTTCCCAAACCTACGAAATTATTAACAATATAAATAAGAAAGGTAAGAATTTTAGTAGCAATTTTCTTGTAACCGGTACATTTTCCGAAGATACTTGTCCAACAAAAGTATGTGAAATAAAAATATCTTTCATTTTAATTGTGACTGTTTTTACTGTAAGGGTAGCCGTTTCGGAGATATTGCAGTAACCGCAAAATCTTGGAATTCTTCGGGTACTATTTGTTTTCTAAGAGTGTCTTTAGACTAAGTGAGGGTAACGAATGCCAAAGATAAGATAGGATTTAGGTAACTGTAACGCAAAAATTTATACTTCGTGGATTTTAATGTGATCTGAAGGAACTAATATATTTCCTTATTAAAGGTTTATGTAAAACGTATTGCAATTGCAAAATCTCGAGGTATATGATATGGGTATCCAACATCTCTGGTTACAGGTACCCGGTTTCAACCTAGCTCCCAACTCTAAAGAAATATACTTTTTCTTTGTTCCTATTGTTATTTAGGATGAAATTAGTTTACTATAATAGAAATGTATCATTTTTCTTTTTATTATTATTTCATCTTTCCCGTAGTAGTCTGTAATAAATTAATTTATAAAATTAAACCAGGCGCAACCATAATATTGGTTTCGTTTGACTTATACGAGATTATTTCCAATATAATACTTGATCTTGACTACTTAGAATAATAATTATGATATAATTATATATTTTTACAATGATTAGCGCGTGCAATTTCCTGTATACTCACATGAACGTATAAACAGGTCAAAATGATATATTTACACTACAGTACGTTCGAAAATCAATGCTAGAAATTAATAATGATTGTAATAACGATACATTCAAGACTGAGCATTAGAGTCTTGGCAATACCATCCCTAGTCTTGGTGGCACTAATGGTAATGAAAAGGACCGTTCAGTCCTATAACAACAACCTCAAAAGACTAAGTGATAATGTATATATTTATAAAACATGATATCAAATAGCCATAAAATATACATAATGTTCAGCAGTGAACTAATAAAATTAACTCACTAAAAATCAAACAATTATGCATGCATACCAAATTGTGTAAATCTCTATTAATCTTCTACATCTGCTTTACAAGAAAGCTTACCAAATTTAAGTACGGTGATTTGGATATATACTGGTGAATATGCAGAAAAAAAAACTAACACTATATATAGAATGGGAGTAGATAGTATAACATTTATTGAAGGCTTACTTTCCTTCTATAAATTACTTCATATAATCTAAACCCTCCAAATATTAAATACAATCCCAAATTACTGTAAATCATAATGAAATAATTAATTTCTAGTTTATATAAATTATAATTACAAAATATTATAAATTTACGATAATGCTATAGAACAAAACTTCAAGAACCACCCACTGTTATTAAATCATTGTTTAGATATATTTTGAAACCTAAAGTCATCCTTTATTTATGATGAACACGTTGTCATTTAAACATGGCTTCAGAAACATAACGCTGCTATTATGTTACATCCTCAAAAACATCATACTGACATTGTATGCATCTTTAAGAGCATCAAGCTATCATTATGTTACTGTTAGCACGAGATCAAATTCTAAATGAAATGGTAATCGATTTTAAAATATTTCCAAACCCTCTTACAAATTCAAAGCAAAGCAGTAAACAGATAAAACCATTGTACTTTAAAACCCCACTGGAAAAAGCGACCATACAAATTTCAACTTTTTCAGCCGAAATAGCTGATTTGCAGTACTTATACAGGTACAGAATGGCGTTGCAGTTTGCTTAAAGATTGAAATGAACTCTCGAAGATATATCATATTTAATATCTTTGGCTACAATACTATGAAACGTATGGTACGTTATCTTGATAAAATAGTAGAGACTTTCTCTATATTACGTTAGACAGACTCACATTTCGTAGGATAGTTGCGAAAATTATTGAATAAGATATATCCACGAGAGTTTCTGTGATTTTGCAAACTGCAACACCATTCTATAGCTGTATATGTACTGCTAATCACCTGTTCCGGTTGAGGAAGTTGATAAATTTATAGTCACTTCTTCAGTATGATTATTTAAATGCAATGGTTTTATTTTTTCGCTGCTTTGCTTTGAGTTTGAAAATATTTTAGAATCATTCTCTATTTCATCTAGAATTTGATCTCGTACTAACGAGACTTGTCAATGAATACGGCAAAGTATCTAGCTACATGCAAAAAATATTAATGTATAAATATCTGCATTCATTATCTATTATAATTCAGTATCTGTGCTATAATTCATTACTGAAAAAACAAGATGTGCTAGCTTGCTTTTTACACAAACTTGACTAGGTGAAGCTAAATTGTTTGCCGTCTACTTCCTACTACATAATTCTACTATAAGCCGTTTCATCTTAAATCTACACTGTGGCCAGCATATAAAATGTAATTCTAGTGGGAAGTTAATGTTACAGCGTTGTCAGTTTTTCATTTACTTATAATTGTGAGAGATAATTGTAGATTTTGGTGGTTGTACCATATTATGATTTCAGTACCGAAATACAATATCAATAACAACAGTAAATCTATTTTGAGTATACTGTCATCTATTCTATTGATATTCAACAAAAACCAACAGTCCTTAAAATGTTTCAAGTTCGCTATAATTACAAAAAGTTAGGGGTTTTCTATAATATTGGATAATAGTCATTTAATTAATTCGTAGAAATTTGCATTTCATTACCATATTTTCCTTTGTTCTATCTACAGTTAACAAATTAACATATTATGTTTCAATATAAATGGCACATACAATTTTCCATGTTCTGCAAATTAACATCTAATGACAAGGCGTATTCTCAATTCAATTTAAACTAAATACGGTCCAGGCATGTACCTATCCTTGTTTTACTTATAGGCGCATAAAAAATGATTTGGCAACACTGTCCACCATAGGAGCCCACAGTGTAGATTTATAATAAAATACCTTATATGTACTACAGAAGTCTAGTCTCCGATTTTCCTTCATTCATGCATTCAAATTTCTTATGCCATTTTTCCAATATCATAGTGCTTTTAGGCAAAATTATTTTTAGTGATGATAAACTATAACACATCATAACTTCTCTTAAATGTATCTTGCTTCTATAATTTTTATACTTTATTTAGCCCAATGGCTAGTAAAAAAAAACAACTTATTATAAACATGAAACATCATAATATTTAATACGTACAAAATATTTATAATTTTGATAAATTATCGATAATCGATATTTTAAATTAAGAAAATTTTATTTTTCTAACTAGATTTCTTCTATTCTAGGTATGTAAACAAGTGTAAACGTAAATTAACCGAATATAAGCACTGCAGATATTGAAATAGCTGTTGTTATGCCCAAATTGTTGTTTGGTACATGAATTGTTATTTAGATGTTTTATTTATTAAATATTTTAAGTGGCCTGGAAAGAATATTTATTTTTAGAAATGGTTGCTAATTTGTAAAAAGGTTTTCGCACCCCACTTAATAATTAATACTTTGCATGAACCTCACAGCTTGCTACCCGTTTTTTTTTGTGCCCAGGAAATATTGTTCGGGTGAATTAACAAAACGTTTAAGTGTTCAAGTTAATTTTATTATTGTAATTATTGTAATATTTGGAATGCGCTTTTTATAGGAAGGATTTGTACAAACTAATTTATATGTCTACATAAGTTTTACATGAATATCTGTAGGTTAGACATGTGTATAAAAATTACCACACATGTTTTCGATTCTTTAAAACAACGAAATAATTTTTTTATAAAATGAAATCAAGTATATAATTATTTGTAGTTACATAATTATTCAGATGTTGCAAAGAATAGCTAGTTAGCACAATATAGTTTGCACATTTTTTTACTATCAGGTTAAGTTGGAGCAGCTACATTTAACATTAAATGGAGTTTGAGATATTTTACAGTTGCCTATTACTCAAATAATTCATTCATAATAATTAGAGACTATCTTATAATACTATAAGCCAGTGGGCATAATAACGACCGTTCCTTTTAATAATGCATGAAATAGAATATTTCTTTTAATGTAATTACAGAGCACCAAACGCAGGAATATATATAAGTATGTATATTTTTTTATAACCCCTATAAAGTTATCAGTCTTTTATGTAGCTATACTTCAGGCCTTATATCATTTATCATTAGCATATGTGTGCCACAGGAAGTTAAAAATAATGACAATAGTAATAAAAATGTATCATAATATTAATAATTATTCAACATTAATTTGGAAGTTTTAATTTCATTTTATCTTAATAAAGCATAGGTAGGTATGCTTAAACCATCGAGTTAACATTAAAAATGTACACTATAATTAGGCGGTAGCTTAATAATTATGTTTTATCGATTAATTTCAAATAATATAGCAATGTATAAATAATTTATAATCAATCAATTATAATCAAGTAATGATAGTCAAATAATGGATGATAATTCAATAATATATCCAATAATTGATAGTCAAAAAACCAATGTTTTTCAAATAATCGATGCTAATCAATTAAAATATCAATAATTCGATTTTTTTTTAATAATCGATGATGATTAAAATTTTAAATAATTAATAGTAATTAAATAAGCAAATTAACAACAAACTATTATAATAATATAAAGAGTTGATGTGCATTGTATTGAAGAAGACATGTTGCCGTAAAAATAGTTTATTACTCCGAAATAAAAAACTGTAAGAAAAACAAATAGATAGAATATGTAAAACATTATAATATAGAATTAAAATTGTAAATAATAACCACTGTCTCAAAATGTTGGTCTCTACTACATAATATTATAGTGGGTTTATATCCGATCATTTAACGGTTGACGTTAAAGTAACATTAACAATTAACGTAAGAAAAAAAGTTAAATTATAAGTTTATACAACATCAATTAACGTATTCATTATCATATAAAGTTGGACAACTCCCAACTTCTTTAAGGTTAGCTTAGTAAAAAATTATCTGGACATGCGCCAAATGTAGTTACTTTTTTACTCGTAGTTATGAGCTTTAAACTGAAAGCCATTTTGAAAAAAATAGTAGGTCTGCGCAGGCGCCAATGTAAAGTGTTTATTATGTGTACCAATAATATTTGAATTCGCTTGTCTTTACTTTTATCATTACGTTAATTGTTAAATTTTTATTAATTGTTTATAAAATTACTAATAACAATAGAATGACTATCTAAGTATTCAATTACTGTATGGTAAGATTATGTACCTATACTTACTGACGCATGTAAGCTAGTTAAATTGAAGTATGCACACTAATCAACACTCGGTAATCATTGCTACATTTAAATAATAAACTAATAACTAATACATATCGTAAAAATTACTTATTTAAGAAGTCAAGACTAAACTTATAGCTATGAAAAGTATCGTTTAAATAAATATTTAATTAGATAAAAACTTTTTAAATAAAAATATCTCAAAAATAATCAAATATCTATAATAAAATAATCAAATAATACAAATAATCTAATATTGATTATAGGTAGAAAATCAATACATTTAATTTAATTAAAACAACGATAATCAAGATATCGATTATTCTAAAAACATCGATCATTCCAAAAACATCGAATATTTTAAAATCGTCGATTATACTAAATACAATATTTACATCATCAAGGAATCGCTGTTTTTCAATTGCACAATCGGCAGCCCGATTGAACGATTATTTATCATATTCTCTCATATCTATCATCTTATTCTTTTGTGTATTATAATTTTGGTTATACCCGGAATAGCGAATTCCAAATAAGTAAATTTTATATTAGCGAACTACAAAATATCAACTGGTCAAAATACCAAATGCTTGAATTAATGAATGGCCATAATAGCAAATAGTTATAATAGCGAATTCTTGTAGTGTTGATAGCCAAATAAAGAATAATATAATTTTTAATCTGTTTTTATTTTATATCCGACTATCAATCCTACAAGAAATCAACAAAAAAATGGATACGAAGTATCAACAAAATGTCAGCGAACGGGATAGGACAACAAATGGGACATAATAGCGAATTCTTTCCGTTCCATTCATTATATGATGGGAAAAGGCATGATGGTATGTTACGTTCATATGTACCATTCTCAATGTCAGAATTCGATAATATGAGATTCGATTTTCCAGTCATATATCCATAATTTCAAAACACAACTTTAAATAATACACGAATATATTATAGAATTGTAAATATTGATATACTAGATTTAATAATATCTATTAGTTTTAAGATTATTTGACATGAAATAAAAATGACTGATACAGTCTACATGGGTCCGTATGCTTGCCAATTATGTTTCCTTTTTCTTAGTTTAGTTTCGAACTCGCTTGAAGTTAATAGTAGGATAGTATTGGATATGGACTTTCTGAATTTGTCTATAAGCCATCGCGCATTCTTCCACTTGCAACTACAAATTTGTACTTTTATAGTTTATAGGTTATATTTCACATATTGGTAAAAATCTTGAACCTTGTAAGATTTAATGCATCGCATAGGCGTGAAAAGAATGCTGCTACATTTCTTTAACTAAGCTTAAAGGTGACAAATTTTGGGCAAAAAAATAATTGCAATTTTATTTGAAAGATCTTCTTTCAAGCAAAACCAGCTCCAATAGGCGAAAGGCAACATGGCATGACATTAATATGCGTGCAGGCGTTTGTACATATACTCTTTGGTTCTACGAGTAGGAGTATTATTGTTTACATGCGTTTCAAAGTAATACGGACTTCTGTCTTTCTTTTAGGGGTGCATACCTCGAAAGAAAAATATTTGTTTATCGCAAATTCGTTTTTAATAATGTTTGTGAATGTGGGGGTTCTTACTATAATGCAGTATATTAACGATAGAATTTTTATACCACAATCCTATTTTCTTTCTAAAAATATAATCCATGAATTATCTGTTTTGATTTTTATTATAACTTAGATTAATTAACGTATTCAAATTTTAATATTTACTTGAGTTGTCTAATGATAAGACGGTTTTTATTAGATTATTTCTTATGTTTATACTATATGCAAAATTTAAAAAGTATAATAACAAGTAAAAATGAAATACAAGAACAGTTATTTAAGCTAATATAATATATCGAATGGTGACTTTTTTTGTGATACATAGTAAATAGAATGCTGTTTTTACTTTCTTTTACGAAGTAATAAGTAAGTATTGTAATCACGAAAAAAAATTTTCTCGAAATTTTTACGGAAATACACCTTTTGACCTTCCCTGAATCGAGTCTGACTATTTTGGACTGACGTCTGTGCGTGTGTGTGCCTGTGTGTGTGTCTGTGTGTATGCGCTCTACAGCCTACACCGTTGAAGATAAAATTATGAAACTTTAAACTTAAGATTTGTATATGCCTGGGGCGAAAACCTCCTATTTTTGAAAAGCATATTCAAACCGGAAGTGCATGTTTACTTATGACTTTTTTTGCAATTTCTGCAATATCTCTGAAATGGCTATACTTGCAGTAGAAATAGTTAGAATAACATTGAAAGATATTAGTATTCTGCACAACTTTTGTTTGAAACATTTCTTCAAAAAGTACCAGTTACAAGATCTTATCTTATTGATATTGCCATAGTTACGTAGGTATGGGAAATTATAAATAATAAATCGCATCTACTATGCATGTCAATTGTTTTAAATATTCAAATATTTTGACATTCAACATTTATTGTCAGTATCACAAATAAGTTAAGTGAAAGAACGTTACAAAGGTTAGTAAATAATTTAAAATATTATATATAAATATTTTCTCTGGTTTAAAGTTAATTTGAAAACTAAAAAATGGCCGCCCATAATAATTTTTAATAATATGTAATGAATAATAATATTTTCTTTATACTACTATAAAATCCAACATTTAAAATCTGATATACATATGTTTTCTTTGGAAATCTGACAATAAACTAACTTTACACTTTTATTGGACAATGAATGAAAATATTTTCTTGAAATTTTAACATTTTGTATTTTTATTTATATACTATCAAATCTAAATATACTGACTACGTAAAAGAAAGTTTAGGGCCAATACATGGCCGATGTTTTATATTAGCGATAATTCGTGCCCTATTAATTTTATATTAAAAGTGTAAATAAATTTTTTTTTTTAGAATTAAAAACTACGTAGAATGAGTATTAAAACGTTTATTAAATCTTATTTTGTAACGAGAAACTAGAAAATTAATTTTGAGTGCTATGTGGAAACTTAAAACAATATGGAAAGTAAGAATAGTTGATTAGGGTACTGCTTTTCAGTAAACGGTGATTTATTTGAGTATTTAATTTAAAATTATAAACATTTATAATTTGCTAAATTAAAACTGTTACTTGAAAATAAAGATTTACTTAATTATTTATAACATAATTATCTTAATTTTTAAATAAAATATTTGTTTTTGCAGTTCTGGAATAAATTGTGTTCCGTTTATTTTATTAGTAAGACAACAGCTCAATCGTATCTCCACATAGCATTCTGATTTTTCTCAAAAATTTCAAACTTCTTTTTCTAGTTTCTCGTCACAAAATGAGATTTAAACGTGTTGGCACACTTTTTACGTGATTTTTAATTTTTAATATTTTTTTCATTACAATTTTAGTCTAAAATAAATAGGGCACGGTAATATAAAAAAATTGCATTGTATTTCCTATGTACAAAAAAAAATAAAAAATTCCACACCCGGTATACAGTCTTAGTTTAAAAGAAATAAAAATATTTGTTGAAATTAATTAAATATTTCTTATTCAATAAAAATCAATTTGGAGTATAAGTAAATTATGAGATTTATAATGATAATTAACTTCTAATTCATGCTGGGTTTAAAGAAGAAAATGTAAAAAAATTGTTAACATATCTTGTTATTATCTTTATCATTATAATTAAAACTAAGGATTTGGCCGGCTTTTATGTTTGCCTTCAATCTATTTATAGACCTCAAATCTGCGAATGCATTTTATTGCCTACAAATTCAATTTGTTCTGTATTAGTTTATTAGAATATGGCTAAGATTTAAAAACAAAACAATTTCCGAATCATATAGAGGTATTTAAATATTTTGACTTAACCTAGGCCTATTGGGCCATTAATTAACCACGATATTCGTTGAACGTGATTTTTTTTTTTATTCATTTCATTTAACGAAACTGTACTTAGTCTAAAAATAGTAACAAAAACAAAACAGCAGAATCCGAGATTTATATATTTAAGTTTCAAAAACATGAAGCGCAAACATGGAATAGTATATATATCTTGATTAGTCTGCACATACATTTTGAATAAACCCTAGTCAAATCAGCTTAACTACAATTATAATAATAAATTTAGTGATAATAATAAAAATTGCTTTGTTCTTTATAAACCCACCATAAGAAATAAATCTTTGTGCTAGAGTACTTAAGACTGGCCCTATATATGCGGTATTTCGACTAGGAAAACGATGGGTAATTGAACACACATAACAAAAATAAAAATAAATGTGAGTTTACCTCATTGGCGCATCCATTATTCGCTACATGGGTACAAGGATTCGGACCGCATGTACAAGTGACCATTTCATTTGGAGCGTCTGCATCTCGCTTCTTGTCCCCCTAGCCGGGTACACAGTGATTAATTAATATTGCTTAACATATGTCCAACACATAAAATCTTACACTCACAATAAGGGATAAGCTTAAATATACATAAATGAAATATAAAAAAGTGCATTCGCGAGTTTTTCAGATACATTTGTAAATTGTCATTTTCCTACCATGGTATTTATGGCTTTTCACCACATGGCATAATGAACTTATGGTCGTTATCACCAAAAAAACCCTGATTTTTCACATGCTCAGCCGCGGTACAGCAGCTATTTACTGAAGGCGTGACTTCCTTAACAATACATAATTTGTCAACATCCAGAAGAAGATATTTGGCCAAAAGAACAAATGTTCTTCATAGTATATAATGCTGCGTATAGATAAAAATATAAAATTAAATGCGCTGATAAGTATCGTATTCAGTGTTGTGTTCTATTGGGTTTCGTAATGTCAATGTTTATTTGAGTTATTACTTAGTTAAAATATATCATATGTTAAAATTTAATCAGATAATACCTTCACTTATCCAAGTAATAATATTAATAGGCATTAGTATAATTCGTCCTAGATGGCAGTAAAATAATTTAAACACTTAACATACATGTCTTTTTTATACAAAGGAAATAATAGTTGTTTATATAACTAGTGTTAAAAGTGTCATTTTATTTTGCGAGTGAGAACTCCACGAACAAAATAAAATCACTTTTAACGCGTGTTACATACACTATTTTTTCTACGACCATTGTTAAACAGCATCGAAGTACTGTCAGTTACAATAAATATTCTGGAATACATACTTTTTCATAGAAAATTAATTTACCTATAAACAGAGAAAGGAAGTGACTGTGTACCGGACAAGATTGATGAAGCTGCTAATAGAGCAACTATTCATTTAAATATTTCTAAGTAGTTTGTGATAAAATTTGCAAAAATGAACAATTAGTTATTTAATTTTTCATTTGTTGGTAACTAAAAAGGAAATAAATTATGCCACTAGTGTGCAAAGTAATTACTTTTAACAAGCTGCCTCATAATATGCCATTTTTTTAATTCACTAAGCAACCGTTAAAAAGCTTACATTTAACAATGGTCGTAGAAAAACAATTTTATTTTGGATATGGATACAAAGATTGCATTTTTCATGGTTCTATTGACAGTATCGGCAAGAAAATAGTACTTACATACTTGAACAAGATGTAGTGTCTATCCGAGTTATTGTATATTGCCGTAATTTTTGACTGATTTACTTTACTTTCTCGCCAAACAAACGATTTGTGACTCTTAATGAAAATGGAGTGGAGCACAGTAATACAAAGTTTAAAAGGGATTGATCTCCCGAATGAGAGACTTCTATCAACAGTAAACCCATACCTGCACTAATATATGGCTTTGCTTAGCAGTTTGTGCGATTGCCAAGTACACTTCGGTATTTTTAACTCTTAAACAAGGGAAATAATACATTACTGGCAGAAACTGGAGAAATTGAATGAAGTTCTTCACCGTAAGAAGCATAGGTATATGGGAAATGAAATAAGTGTGAACGCTCAACAAGTATAAGTACAAGAGCACACATCTTCCATATTCTACCGATATTGTTCTATTAGAGTACTATCTGTTTTGCTCTTTATAAGTTGGAATCTGCTTTAATTACGAAAATAAAATAAATAAACACATATATGGACGACTGTTATTAATATTATTGGTAATTATACAATTGATCGAGTAAATAATAATATATTTCTTTTTAATATAAAAGCTGAAAAGACATTCTCACTAGAATAACATTTTATTCCGATTCACTTCATTTTACTATATTTAATTATCAAGTCACTGGAACTAAAGTTTATTTTCCATTTTTATTCCACATTATTAATATATGTACTAAGTTGATTAATATTATATTTAAACTAACGAATACCTGTCAGCAATGACGATATCACAGTAATAACTGCTAGTGTAATTAATTTTTTCATATCTGTGTGCTGTACATCTTCTAGAAGTATTATTCCCTGCAGTGCTGTTCTCAAAACACATAATTAGGTAGGTATATATTTGTGTAGTTAACTCCAAATATTAATATTATAATGTACGTTAATTTAACAGATTACGAATCATTCAATAAAATACAACAGATCATTATTATAATGAAAAAATAAAATAGCAATTTATATTCCAAATCAACTTTAAAAAGTGTGCAAAAGTGTACTTTAAAAATATATGAATATCTAATGTGATAGTTTGAAGTACGAACGATGCTACTTTGTTGTATTTCGTAAATAATTATAAATAACCCAGTTACTTCACCAATAATATGTTACTTGATATTTCAGAACACTGATTATTAATTATATAAATTATTTTTAGGTCTTACATAAAATTGAAAAAATAAAAATATGATGTGGATGTCTGTAGCATTCTTATACCCGTCTTGACTAATTCACAATTAGTATAAATATGTAAACCTAGCTGTGATTAGCGAGTATAGATTAATGGTGAAATATCATTTTGACTTGTTTACACACGTCAGTGAATAAACAAACTCATTGCACGCGCTAATCATTGTAGGATTACTTAATTATATTAGTAAAGTAAAGACCAAGCATCAGAGACAAAAATAATTTTAACAGAAATTCGTTTCACATTTCATTGCGTAAGGACAGATACTATATGTCTTTTCTCTTTTGGAGGTTGTATTTTATGGTCGATATGTAAATAGTTATGTTTATTATCCAGTAATGAATTCGCTAAAATAATATTGATACATGTATTAAAATTTTACTTGTTAATGCAACAATAACAGTATTTGTTATTGCGTACGCCACCGCGCCGTAGGGAATGTCCCCTCTGCAGCGAATTGTATGATGTCAATGTGCGTGGCCAATATTTGCTATTACTAGTGTACCTGACCGAGGCCTTTAACAAATTCGTTTTTGCATTAAAATCAATTTTGAACTTTTCTTGACATTTTATAAGCATTAACTACATCTCTAATTATACAAATACGGAAGTTAGTAACATGATACTTTTTCTATTACATCGTATCTGCGCTGTCCAATTTAATAAAATATATTGACTTTGTTATAAGCAATTACATATTTTAAACTATATTATAATATGAAGTAATATATAAAGTATATTTGTTTTAAATTTCAGGGTTCTAGCATGTTTGGTATTCGAGGTATATGTTTTATTGTCCCTATGCGTAGGACCACGTTTGGCATTAAATTGAATACTGATATTGACCCATCCCTCATTTTTTTGTTTCCAACAAATTGGATTTTTTTTTATTTTCAATAATATCACAAAATTTAATAGCAATATCTACAAGTAATCTTATTTTGGTAAAAGTGAGTATTAGGGGGTCTCGTTGACATTTAACAAAAAAACAAAACATAACCGCTGAAGGATAGTTACAGATAGTTCATCGAAAGTGTTTTCTTGATCTGTAAAACAACCTAAACCCAACAACCTAAACTTTGCCCTGGCTTAAGGGGCAAATCTCTTCGTAGGGTGTGCTTTCTATGTATTTCGTTGGAAACTGTCAGTGAGATCCCTTAAGACTCACTTTAACCCTTATGGTGCAAAATTTATCGATGTTACTGTCTTTGCAGGCATAATTTTCATAATTTATTATGTTTTAAACCACAACAAATAAACAAACCACAAAAATTGTATTTATATATCTGTCGGTATCTGTCATAATATTGCGTATCCTCCATTCCATTCTAACACACAAATTGTAACATAAGTCTATCTTTGTTTTTCATTGAGTGTTTCTAGTTTACCACTTTGTGCTATTAGGTACCTAATAGTTGTTAGGTGAATAAATAGTGTTTGATATACAGAAAATAATAATTTAGCTAATAAATAACTTATTCACCTAATAGTTATTAGGCGGTTTAATTAGGAGGTGGATATCTCGGCCCTAAAATTTTATAAATGAGAATACATTTTCTACATATTATTCAACTGTTTTCTAATGTAAATTTTGTTATTAATAGTGACAATACAACAATGTGGTACAAGCGTTGCTATGGTAAACTAAATAAAAAAAAAAGTTTCAAATATGTCACCTAATATAAATTACAAAAAATGAATAGTATTGTTTAGTTTTTAATATAACAATGACTAATTTGGAAAATAAGAGATGGGGAAAGTATAACGAAAAAAAAAAACATCGACGAGCTAATAACCAAAAGTGTTCCGTTAAATTTGATATAATATGCATGTACTCATTATATTCTTTATAAATATAACTCGTGGCATGTTTAAAAATCGATAATTGTTTACAAAATTACTTATTCTGATCCCAATCTGTGAAAAATATAAATCGTGCTTCGCACTCGTTATATTTTCGTCGTTAGGATTAAAATTCGTGATTTTGCAAAAATTTGTCGATAATAAGCATACCACTACTTACATATATTACGCTTCACAATGCGTGACAGGCGGTGACCGTAGGTTAACTTGGAATTTGTGCTGTACGATCGTGTCAGTCAATTAAAATTATAAAACACAATTAAATTGCACTGCTTATTTGAGTATTATATGTTTCAAATTGATAACGATTGAAAGGATCATCATTTAGAAAATCTTTACCGTGACACGAAGAAACACGTCTAAGATTGTAACTTTGAAACATATCACATTTAATTTATAGTTTTGCATTCATGACAATTGTTTAGTTATTTCACATTTACTAAGGCTGTTTTTAAGGAAATTATGATGAGAGACGGTGTACTTTATAGCCTTTCCTATATTGAAAATTAGCTATTTTTTTACGTGACCTTTATCAGCTTGGTCCAAGGCGCGTTGGCTATGCTTCTTTTATAATATCAGCAACGAAATATGTGCTGATACTCATATATCGTGCAAAATAATGCTCTAAATAATATATGGCAGAAAACATTACTAAAGTGTATTATTTCGAGAAACAGAGTATTCCTATAAATAGCTTCTAAATTATAAGTAATTCATCTTCGGAAATATTAATCTGATGTGACTGGATGTTAGAGTGTTCCGGCAAGACTCTTGAATTAGGTATGCATACATATTGTCACAATCAACACATGGTATCTTGTAGGTGCTCATTCAAGGATTGTAATTTAATTTGATTTTTACTTTATTTACATTTTGATGAGGGTTATGTATGAAGCGCTGTTTACGTCAAAAGGAAATCTTATTATGATATTTAAACGCTTAATTTTACGAAGATTATATTAATATTTAGTCAACTCGGTGGACCATATTGGCGGCAGAGAACACATCATTTATAATATAGAATGCTACGATATGGTAAAAGATGGAAGTTTAAAAGATATCATAATATTTATCTTAAACTTTACATCATAATAATACTGGATTTGTTTTTACTTTCTTATCCGAAGTAATAAGTAAGTATTGTAATCATGAAAAGATTTTAAAGGAAGTACAACTTTTGACCTTCTCTGAATCGAGTCTGACTATTTTTGGAATGACGTCTCTCACTCTTTCTCTGTCTCTATGTGTTTTCCTCAAAAAGTGTACCAGTTAGAAAAAATTGTTTTTGCAATTCTTAAATTACCTATTTGTGTTGTCAAAGTTACATATGGGAATTTGATATTTAACATCTATTGTCACAAATAGATTTAGAGAAACGTGTTTCAAAGGTTTGTAAAATATTATATATATATATATATATATATATATATATATATATATATATATATACGAGAGTGGTCTGAAAAGTTTCCGACCTCAACATGAAGATAGCAGCACTTGTAAATAAAAGCTAAGGAATTTCGTTGTTCATCTGTTGACAGTTACTCACCAAAGTTTCAGCCATTTTGGACGCACAGTTGTTATGTAACAGTCGTTTGAGTGAGTTGATGTGAGTGTTTTTATGAAAATGGACAAAATCGAGTATCGAGCTGTCATCAAATATTTGTTTTTGAAAGGCAATACGCCTACGCAAATCAAAGATGAGTTGGATTCTGTGTATGGGGACTCTGCACCATCATTTACCACAGTGAAATTTTGGGCAGCTGAATTTAAACGTGGCCGTAAGAGCTTGGGAGACGATGAACGTTCGGGACGTCCAAAAACTGCAACTACCGACGAAAACATCGCCAAATTTCACGAAATGGTGCTAGACGACCGCCGAATTAAAGTGAGAGAGATAGCAGAGGTTATGAACATGTCAAAAGAACGTGTTTGTCACATATTAAATCAACATTTAGACATGAGAAAGCTGTCCGCGCGTTGGGTGCCGCGTTTGCTCACGTTAGACCAAAAACGTGTCTCACACCTCAGCGGTTGCCATGGTGAAAATCCACGAATTACGGTTTGAACTGCTTGACCATCCGCCTTACTCACCAGATCTAGCCCCAAGCGACTTCTTTTTGTTCCCTCATCTAAAATTGCGCTCGGAGGACAGAGATTTTCGTCAAATGAAGAGACAATCACCTTCGTGAACAATTATTTTGCAGAGAAAACGCCGAGTACTATTTGGACGGGTTACAGAGATGGGAGCATCGCTGGGAGAAGTGTGTAGAGTTACAAGGAGACTATGTTGAAAAATCTGAAAAAATGTCTTGTATCTTTGTTAGGTCGGAAACTTTTCAGACCACCCTCGTATATATATATATATATATATATATATATATATATATATATATATATATATATATATATATATATAAATATATATATATAAATATATATATATATATATATATATATATATATATATATATATATATATATATATATATATATATATATATATATATATAATATATATATATATATATATATATATATATATATATATATATATATATATATATATATATATATATATATATATTATTTTACAAACCTTTGAAACACGTTTTCACTAAATCTATTTGTGACAATATATACTCCCAAAATAGGTACTTTTTCATAGTTTTAATTTTTCTCCATTAATACAAATAGAAAATAATTGAAATGCATTTTTATGCAAATACACATCGAATAGGGGTTTTTTTTTTCATTTGATAGGCACGATGTTCTTCTAAACGAGCCTAATGGTTCACCTTAATAATGTTATTTTCTTGAATGTTTAAAATTTTGTATTGTAATATCTTTTCTATCTAAACAAAATATACCTACTAACGTATAAGAAAATCCAGTGCGAGATACTGCAGATGTTGTTTTTATTGTATACAAATAATATACGAAAAAATAAATAATAAAAAAGTTATCCTAAATAATTGCAAAATACTCTATTATTATTTAAAAAACCACGCAATTATAAAAACATTTCCTTTTGACAACAAACGACACCTCTAGCTACACGTGTGTAATTAAATTTGTATTAATCAACTGTGGTGTTAGTTTGTCAATATACATATGGTAGTATTGTGAATTGTCTTAAAGTTGCTATTGAGTACTGAATACAATATTATTCCTAGTGTTCAATTTTTTCGAGTAGCCTTGCAGTTGTAGGTTTGTGGTTTTAATGGTATTGTAAGACATAATGTACATGCTTAACACTGATTTTAATTTTGATGTTTGTTGTCACATTCCTCTACCTCATGTGTCATATTTCAGTTTATGTGAATTTTATCTGAACTGTCGAGAACCCTTTTCAATACTATTATCTGTGACAAAGTACTATCCATCGGTAAAAGTAGCTCAGAAGATTCCATATTAATCAAAAGAAATAAAATTATGGTTCGTCAAAAATTTAAATAAATTGTAAATTACAGAAATTTGTTGATTTTAACGTGTTTCTTGAATTGATGATTTATAAACAAACCATATCTGAACTTTTCTGATCGACATATGATATAACTTTTTCAACATCTGGATGATATAATTTTTATTATTCTTGATGGGATTACATGATTTATTAACGTAGATTTAGATTAACCAAAACAAATTATATACATTGGTTGCAAGTGCCAATACGAATAAGATACCAGAATATCTGAAAAAAACTAATCCATCTAAATTCTGTACATTATGAGTCTTAGTAAATTGTATTCGATGAGTTGTGCAAATTACATAGTTGCAAACATTCGTATCCACGAGAGAAAATTATGCTAAAATCAATAATATGCAGAGCTGCTGCATTTGGAATGTAGTTCCGAATGTATAAAGAACATTTAGCATATAATTTATGAACAGAGAATAGTTTGCACTTGATATATGGGTACCTAATACAATTTGTTAAAATAGGCGTGGTCCAAGAGTTGTCAGCAATTATTATTACGATAGATATACGTACATTTAAGCACAGTATATGAATTCTCTATACGAATATATACCACTATTATTTGTTATATACATTGCTTTAATCAGAGAAATGTGAAACGGATTTATATCAAGTTATTTTGTAGTTTTAAGGACAATATAAACACAAAATCAAATACTTCGTTCGGCACTGGCAGGCTTGCTAGAGACATGTAGTTTATATTTTCCTTGTGAAGATCAATCAATATTATTATTTAGGTTATAAACATCATTCTACACTCTACTTGTGTTTCATAAATGGTATATAACTTAATACTAACAAAAAAATGTAATTGCATAGCAAAATGTATCATAAAATATTCCGTAAAAAATAACTTAATAGTGATATCACGTGTTTTCCCCAAATTGATGGAATTGATTGTGTGTTAGGAAAACCTAATTTATTTCAACTTGATTATCTTAAAAGCATAAAATCATATAATGTTAGTTTTTCGTTACCAATTATATCTGTAGCTTACGACATAAAGCGGCGTTTATTATTCCGTATGGAGAATGGAACGTCACGTTATGTTAACATTAATTTGATGTGGCGTGATGTTCTCCGCTTGGAATTATAAATGCGCCACTGTTACCTTAAGCTTAACACAACGAACTTGAAATGAGCACATATCGATTAGTCGTCAGATGAAATGGTTCTCCTTTTCCATTGTAATAATTCCAACAGAAAATAAACTTTTTATTTTGGGAATATAACTTTTATGTAACATATGCGTCAAAATGAAAAACAATATATGATGCTTTAAGTTTGTACTAAACTATAAGACTTCCAGACAAAGTTTAGGTAACAAATAGTACAATGTGTACAGTGTAATTTATTTTATAAGTATTGAATTTACTTTCAAAATTTAAAGCCTGTAGTAATCTAAAAATAGCACATTTATTATAGAAAATAGCATATATTGGCAAGTGAAACCTTTCATACTAAAGAACTCGTCTGCCGCCTACATTGAAGAAATAATATATGTATGCACAAATTAGACAATATAATTATATCGCGTGAAATTGATATAGGTAAAGTAATTAATTGTTGATATTTATTTATTAGTGAACAAGTTAAAACAAACTGAAATTGGCTCGGTTAATGCAAAAGTTTAGAAATACAATAGTAAAGTGCTGTTTTTAAATTACTACAGGCTATAAAATGTTTGAAAGTAAACGTAATACTTAGAAAAAAAAATTCTCTGTTGACATTGAACTATGTGTGAGTTAAATTAAGCCTACATTTCTTATAGTACAAACTTTAAGCATTACTTTTGGTACTGGTTTTGAACGTTATGTCACGTCAAGTGTTATGCGCGTAGACCTATAATGTAAGTCTATGGGCATCAATCTTGGCGTGACTTGACACGAGTTGACGTGACAATGCTGGTATCGTAAACACTCTAATTGGTACTGATTTTATACTACTGAGGTTTATAAAACTTTTTATAAAGTAATACGATATAAACTAAGATTTTCTTAACTTGTCATAAATGATAAAAATTTATCATGGTTTTAAACTAAGATATAGCTTATTAATAGTTTAAGTTTGATGGCGCCGTAACACTAGTTCTATTTTCCATTAAAACAGATTACTTTTTGAATATATTATTTATATAATGTATAAAAAAAGTTTTATCTTATTTTATCGCACACTCATTTAATAGAAAAACTCTATATTGTAATTTTAGAAAAAATAAATTCTATAAAAAGTTTAATCTTGTTACGGTCAGTCGTGCAATCAGTTATTATATTGCAAATGTAATAAACTTGCATCCAAATAAAAATTATTTTGAATTACTACCTTAAATACAAGATATTCATTCATATATTATATATGTTATCATAATTACATTTTTAAACTATATCTTAAAACATATTTTCATTTCACTGTATCAGTTTTTGTATTAATCGTTTTCTTACCATGTATATTTTAATCACGTCCTATATTAATATATATTGTTTAAATGTGATCAACATTAACAATTAATGCACGACACGAATATAAAATTATATATTTGTGTTTATATTCAAGGATTTCACTGCTTGCATCATTTGCATGACAAAAACCAGAATATATTGACAAATTTGCGTTTTTAGTTAGAAAAAATTAACATTTATATTTGAAGTGTTCATCTTAAATTAAAACTATAACTATTTATACTATGAGGGAGTAATATTACACTGAAATGAAATGAATAACGATATAATATACATATTTACTTACTTTTCTGTGTAAAACCGTTATGCATGCTTTTATCATGCGGTGCTGCTTGCGTAAGACTATACATTACTACCATAGCAAGTGATATAAGCAACATAGACAGAAGATGATTGTGCGGAAATTTGAAGATGTTAGTAGAAGCCATTTTGGAGGAGTGAAATTATATAATGAATTATCGTGAGAGAATATATAATTAATATATTAAATAATGGATATAATACGCGAGAGGGGGGACGGGGGGTTTAAGCATTTATTCTGCATCATACGAGGTTATTATACTATAAAAAGTAATAGAATAGGCACTTGTTTTGAAAGGGCTTACCAATGGACTGACCAGAATAATGCCTATCCGGCTTAGAACAGCTGGTAGCCGCTGTAACATGGAAAAGATCAACAAAAAGTGAATTTTTTAGAAGCCAAAACCAAAAGAGAGCGCATAGCATTAATATCGGTGGCGTGCGGTAATTGCTAGCATAAAGGAGGTTATTAAATATCTGATAAGTAAATATACGTATATATATATATATATATATATATATATATATATATATATAAATATATATATATAATATATATATATATATATATATATAAAATTTTCTGATAAACGTTTGGATACGTTATATCAATTAATTAACAATTAATTGTAGTAGTGTTAGAAGATCTAAAGGAATTTGCCTTAAAATTTTGTATTTGTCTTCAAGTAGCCCATTCCAATTTTTTATAGAAGCTGAATCTAAAAGTATATGTAATCCTGTAGATTTGCTGACACATGTATTTTTTTATGGTACTAAATGTTGGTTAGAAAACACAATACAACAAACACATATAACAATGAATGTATTGAATAAAATAAAGAAACATATTATTGTGAAATCAAATAAAATGTATGTAATGATGTGCTGTTACATCAAAAATATCGTGTGGCAGTATCTGTTTGAAATTTGATTCTCAAAGTGCGTTTACATGCATCCGTTTCTTCCGTCACAGTGACATCAATTTTATACTTACTGCAACGAATGAAAATAACGCTACTCAGCATTCATTTTCATCCATTCGTTTGAATGCTCTAATGAAAGATGACCTTAATTCTTATTTAGCATATAGAAAACTAGACAAATACGAAACAGACTTTTGAAATTCAAGGCTACAGAGATACCTAATTAAGAGTTGTGGAAACCATTTTTATAAGCGCCTACATATACTATAATAAACTAGATTAGCGATAGCTTATATACGTACATACATAACTTTATACCTATTCTCATCAAATAGGGTGGCAGAAAACTCTTTACATCTATTTTCATCTTGACAAACTCGCGTTTTTAACTCTATCCTAACAAACTTTTTTTTATTTTATTCAGTTACATCAAGTGCTTCATACACGCTCACAACTTTTATTTCTCATAACTTATTCTTAATCATATTTATTCACTTATTGCGAAGACGACTTCGTATTCTCATATCGTTCATATTACCCACGTAAATCATCTTTGTCACTGTTTCATTCGACATTTTTTTAACATGACCATCTCATTTGGATCTCACCTATTCTATGCACGACATATTTATAATTTCGAACTGCTCAAATTCCCACGTATTTCGCTACCTGTCTCTTTTGGATACTCCACAAATAACTCTTAAAATTTTAATTTCTATAGCAGTCATACGTTTAGTTTGCCAAACCCAACATTTACTTCATATATCAACGATGACACAAGTACATACATCATTGTATACACATCCTTAGACACGTTAAATTTCTTGCAAACATGCCCAAGGCCTCTAAAATCTTACAACCAACAGATACCTTTCTCCCAATTTCGCAATCATACGTTCCTTTGCTAGGGAATCAACAACCTAAATCAAGAAAACTGTTTAAATTGCTCTAGTCAATTTCTACCTACCACAATATTACATTCATCCTTTTCAAGTACCATAATCTTTGATTTATCTACAAGATCCATTTCTCTTCCAGCTACACCAAAATTCATGACATCTGCATAAAGTAAAGCAGGAACAGCCATACCACCTACAGTTACACCATCACTCCCACATAATGCCCAGTGTTATTATATATCCTTGTATGTATTAAATAGCTGGAGTGACGCAACCTTGTATTACTCCAGTTTTAATATCAAATTCATGACAAATATTGGCCACGCACATAGATATCACACAACAAGCTGAAGAGGTAACTTTCCCTATAGCTGCACATACAATAATAATAATATCAAACTATTCACTTAACCTTCCATCAACTCTTACTGCCGCCTTACTACCAACATACAATACTTGTATGGCATTTATCAAAGACCCATTCATACCATATTCTTTCAAACTGCACCATAAACTTTCGCTTATTACACTAATTATCAGATCGAGAAACCAACAAAATTACTTTTTATTATTATCAAGTGATTTTTAGATAATCATACGAAGAGAAAAAAGTTGATCTACACACTCTTACCCATGTAAAAAGCCATATTGTATATCATAAAATTTTATTCGTGATATGCACCTCACTTTTCTAATACTTCTATACAACTAATCTACAACATTTATGGCCCTGTAGTTTTTACTACGTTTCCTATTAAAAAGTACCTCGTTATACCGACAAAAGTTAAATATCTTCCCCAACCAATCGAGTAAACTTATATTCCCATATCTTAACATTTCCAACATGTATATGAGGTAATAATTTTATTAGTTGTTATTTGTTGATCATTGCTATTTTGATTTTGTATGGAAAATATAAAAATAATCACGTCGGGTAGTAGTACCTGTCTAAAATCTGACTCTCAAAGTGCGTTTCTTTCTTTTGTCATAGTGAAAAAATTTTATACTACTGCAATGGATAAAAAGAGCAGTAGTACTCTGCATGAATTTTCAACTATTTGTTAAAATGCTCTAAGGAAGGACGTCTTAAAACTATATTAGAGATAATGTTAAGATAACATTTTTTCTGTTTGTTATATGACTTTATGTTGATTTTGAATGAAATACATGAAGAAGAGTGCATTATGCTGCTGACTGAGTTAGTAGTATCCTAATTTTTTAAAAATTATTTCAGAAGAAGCAAATAAATTGATCGCTTGTCTTTTGCATACATATACACGTTCACGAAGTTTAAACCAATTAGATTTCTTATCCAATTACTCTATATACTGCGAATGTATACATATACACTAACTGATCTACTTTAGCGTTGTTCGGTTTTCGGTTAAAATGTTTGCGTATAATTAAAAAACTTTTTTTAATTGATGTACCATAAGTTTCAATAGATTCAATTGGTGACCTCTATTCACCTCTATTACACCGCGAGATAGAGTTATTAAACAAATGAATAAAGTGTCTAACATTTTTGGTTTATTGAAGAAAGAACAAAAATTGTGATTCGACGATAAAATAGCCATTAGAATCATATTTAACGTTATGAAGCAAACAATTAAATAAAACTAAATATTGAGCATAAAAGCAACTCTGAAATAATTATTAGGCAAAATATATATTATATATATTACAATATTTGGACTACAGATTGGCAGAAAAAAACTGCGATTCAGGGCTGTTTCTGAACCTCCTCCGAAAGTGGAGCCGACTTTATGCTCGAAAATTTTTTCGTGAACTGTACATCGACCGTCTTACCGTAGTCCTAATGTTACTCGTTCTGTAATTGCACACCATCCAAAATACTTTTCTTGATTTCACTTTACCTCCTTCTTACTGCAATTAGTATACAACTTTTAATGACCTATTATTTGTGCTCAGGGTTACCAGCAGAGTCATGCTGAAATGTGATATAATTATTATACCGAATATAATACATACCTATTAATTGGTACACTTTTTTTGTATACCTATATAAATATATATAAGTATACAAAAAAAAAGATCCAATTAATATTTATATATTTATTGATTTTTAGAAGACTTATAGTGGAACTGAAAATGTACGAATACGCACCAAATATAAATGCTTACTGCAGGTATTCTAAACTTTAACACCTGAGACAAGCCCTACTTGGTTTAGGACAATAGATGTGATTGCATTGAGTAGGAATATATTCCTAATTTAAACAGTTTAGACATACAACTTAAATTTGCATGTGTACCGTAAAATTCAAAATTCAAAGTTGAAAATAATAAACATCCACAGTGTTTATATTTTTATTTGCTAAACGAAATAAAATCACCGACCGGTTTCGCCCAATATATTGGACATCTTTAGGGTAACTGGGGTGTACTATAGAAGCTGAAAGCTACACTTTACAATGATAAATTTAAACATTTGATTTATTTTATGATTAAAATAAAATTACAAAATTAAATATTTAAAAAAACAAAAAACTGAATATGTTTTTATAACTAACACAAAACTGGTATATTTTCACTGATTTATTATTTTTAACTTCTATATGGCTGACAACTAAGCTCGAGTATTTTCAGATTCATGCTAAAGCTCGAACATTTTTGAAAAGTTTGTAATATTCAAGTCTGAGCCTGAACTCGAGTTTTTCAAGCACGAACTTGAGCTCGAGTCTGAACTCAAGCTTTTAGAGCTCGAGCTAGAGGTCGAGTTATACAACTCGAGCCTGAAGTCGTAACCAAGCTCGAGCTCAGTGTCGAGCTTGAGTTTTCAAGCTCAAGGCCTTGTATTTCAAGTTCAAGCGTTAGATACAGTTTGAGTATTCTAAGCTTTAAAACATAAGATCGAGGCAATGCTTTAATATTTGAAATAAGCATATGTCTATTTAAAATACAGAACTTACTCTTTGAACTTGAATTCTTATTATTACTTTAAATAAAAAAACATAACATACCTATATACAGACGTTATTTATTTATTTTTCACTTTTTACTTTCTTTTACG
>JADQWA010000099.1:69370-86870 GCA_018344505.1 Nebria ingens riversi
TTCAGGATGGACTTTATTTCAGCTTCAATGGCCTGACGCCACTCACTCAAATCTTGGCCATTCAGCGCCTCTCTAATAGACGCCCCGGAGAGGAATGTCTGCTCCGTTCCATCAAAATATTCGGTCAAGTCCATAACTGGGTGGTATTCTTTCCTCGGTCTTTCCCTCGAACCAGATCTGTTTATCTTGGGCCGACCACGACCTCTAGGTCCGGTTACTTGAATCGGGTGCTCGTCGGCACCGTTGTATTCAGCGTTGTGAATATTATCCGATCGTGACGATGCTTCTGTCTGGATGGCGTTATCGAAACCAAGGAAATCTTCGTCATCAGAGGTCACGGATATTTCTTCGGCATCGAGCGCTCCAGTGAAAACTCGAACTCCATAAATTGGTGAGTCTGCATTGGATCGCGTTCATCGTCAGCCTCAGAAACGACTTGGACAGTAGTCTTTGCGTTGCGGTATTTGTCTTCCGAAAATTTCACGTCACGGGTTGTCAACACCTGGCGCTTCTCCAGAGACGAAACGCGATATGCGTTTGATTCATTTGCATATCCCATAAAAACCTCTTCTTTCCTTGCCCTGGGCCTCTGTCCAAGTAGTACACCTTACTACCGAATATCCTGAAATTGGAAATGTCGGGAGCTTCGCCAGTTCAAATGCTGTTTTATCTTTCAGGCATCTCGTTGGCAGTCGGTTTCGCAGATAATTTGCAGTATTATCTGCCTCTGCCCAAAAACAGTCGGGTAAGTTTGATTCTCTGAGAAGACACCTGGCAGCTTCCACCAGCGTGCAGTTCTTTCGTTCCACAATCCCATTTTGTTCCGGATTGTAGGGAACCATCAGCCTTCTTGAAACTCCCTTCTTCTTTAGGTATTCGTTGAACTCAGTACTCAAATGTACACCATCTTGTGCTGTCGTCAATGAACTCCACGAAGTACCTAGCTCCTGCCAAGGATGGTGTCCGCTTTGCTCCGCAGATGTCTGTGTGTATCAGGTCCAAGGTCTTTGTCTGATGTTCTGATTTGTCGGAGAAAGGCTCGCGTAGCAAATAAAATAAACTACAACATATATATATATATATATATATATATATATATATATATATATATATATACGAGGGTGGTCTGAAAAGTTTCCGACCTAACAAAGATACAAGACATTTTTTCAGAATTTTTATTTTTATTTTTCAACATAGTCTCCTTGTAATTCTACACACTTCTCCCAGCGATGCTCCCATCTCTGTAACCCGTCCAAATAGTACTCGGCGTTTTTCTCTGCAAAATAATTGTTCACGAAGGTGATTGCCTCTTCATTTGACGAAAATCTCTGTCCTCCGAGCACAATTTTTAGATGAGGTAACAAAAAGAAGTCGCTTGGGGCTAGATCTGGTGAGTAAGGCGGATGGTCAACCGTAATTCGTGGATTTTCGCCATGGCAACCGCTGAAGTGTGAGACACGTTTTTGGTCTAACGTGAGCAAACGCGGCACCCAACGCGCGGACAGCTTTCTCATGTCTAAATGTTGATTTAATATGTGACAAACACGCTCTTTTGACATGTTCATAACCTCTGCTATCTCTCTCACTTTAATTCGGCGGTCGTCTAGCACCATTTCGTGAACTTTGGCGATGTTTTCGTCGGTAGTTGCAGTTTTTGGACGTCCCGAACGTTCATCGTCTCCCAAGCTCTTACGGCCACGTTTAAATTCAGCTGCCCAAAATTTCACTGTGGTAAATGATGGTGCAGAGTCCCCATACACAGAATCCAACTCATCTTTGATTTGCGTAGGCGTATTGCCTTTCAAAAACAAATATTTGATGACAGCTCGATACTCGATTTTGTCCATTTTCATAAAAACACTCACATCAACTCACTCAAACGACTGTTACATAACAACTGCGCGTCCAAAATGGCTGAAACTTTGGTGAGTAACTGTCAACAGATGAACAACGAAATTCCCTAGCTTATATTTATGAGTGCTGCTATCTTCATGTTGAGGTCGGAAACTTTTCAGACCACCCTCGTATATATATATATATATATATATATATATATATATTTATATATATATATATATATATATATATATATATATATATATCTATATATAATTATAAGAATTGCTAGCTAGTTAGAGTATAAAACATAATAGTATAGGAATACGACGAATACAGTACTGGATTTGGGCGGGATAGCAAAGATGAATGATACAGCCACAACGCACAACCAGTGCACAATAATAACTTGGCTACAGTTTAGGTACAGAATGTAAATTTCACAAGCCTTAGCTAACTACTAAATATGCAATAACACTAATTATTATAATACACGTAATTATTGCAGAATATAAATTTAAAATAAACATTTCACGCAAAAAACGATTGCTTCATTATTTAACAGGCAGTAGTTCTAGGGGCTCGTCCACTGAATAGAAACATTTTTAAGAAGATTATTTTTCAAATTTGATTTAAATATTCTTAATAAATTAAGGGCTAATGTACCAAACACATGTTGAAACATCTACAGTATCCAGCACTGGACTTTCTTATACGTAATATCAGTTTGGATATGAAGGATAATAAAATATAAGCAGTGGATTTTGTTGACTAGTTTAGAATGAATAAGGAAAAATTCTTAAAAATGCAGTCAATTGTTTGAATTATTTATCAGCGCCCAGTAAATAATTCAAATAACGGACTGCATTCCCAAGAAATTTTCTTTATTAATAAAAAATATATTTTTTAAAGTACTAGGAAATAGTTCTATCCATTATATATTAGTAATTATTATGACAAAACATCTGTTCCTTTTCAAATACAAAATATATTCTACAATGCTACAACATTCTGAATATATCATTAACCTTAAACACTTCTCATACATACATACATACATAACCTCATGCCTATTCCCATCATATGGAGTGTCAGAAAACCCTTTACATTAATTAACATCTTGATAATCTTTCGCCATTCAATTCTATCCTGACAAACTTCTTAAATTCTTCATACATGCTCTTCTATTTCGCTTGCTTACCCCACTTCTCTCTCAATCTATTTTATATAATAAGTGGATAAACATGACTGAGAATGACTTGCGCGAAAGAAAAGCTGTGAGCAAGCAGAATAGAAGAGCGTGTATGAAGAATTTGATAAATTTCAATTAAGCAAAAGAAGTTTATAAGAATAAAGTCGAATGGCGAAAGATTGTTAAGATGTGAATGGATGTAAAGAGTTTTCTGCCACTCCATTTGATGGGAGTAGACATGAAGTTATGTGTGTATGTATTTCAGAAGTATGTCAAGTAGCCACGACATCGTTAAAAGTAGGATAATGGAAAACAATACCTCATTTAAACCCATGTCAAAGGATCTGTTCGAAAACAGATGGGATAATCAGAGTTGACTTTTTCGTCATACTAAACGTTAGTAAAGACTTTTCAAGAAGTATTTATTTGTTGAGAAATATTTAATTACTGGTGTCGAAGTTCCAGAAGATTGTAGATTCTGGTGGTCACTAGTAGCTTCGAGATCGAAGAGTTGTGAATGTGAACCCTCCAGCAATCGCATGGATTCGTCAGAAGAAAGATTTCTTTAAGTGAATTTAAATTTAGTTAGAACGTGAACCAATGTGAATCGCATGAATTCGTTTTTTTAAGTGAAGAAGAAGAGATGTACGACACAAACTTATCGAGGATCGCACGGAATCGATTGACGAAAGATTTCATCATGCAAATCATCAATTTAGATGGAACGCAAAACTCTCGTGGATTACAGCAATTCTTTTGAAGATGGCATTTTTCAAGCGAATTTAAATAAAAGAAGAAAAAGAAAAGAACGCGAGCTGCCAATGGATCACACGAATTCGATTCAAAGAGGTTTTCTTCAAACGAATTAAGAATAAGAGTAGTAAAACGAGAACGACCTTGACATAAGTAAAATATCTGCAATATTTTGCACTGGTTTTTCATATACATAGATAAGACGGAAGATAAAATACAGCTTTTTAAAAATTGGCTATAGAGCGCACAAACATATACACTCACACTCGCGCGCGCACACACACACACACACACAGATGTCATTAAAAAGATAGTCAGACTCGATTCAGGGAAGATCGAAAGGTGTGTTTCCGATATAATGTCGAGATCGATTTATTATGATTACATTACTTACTTATTACTTCACATATGAAAGTAAAAATGTCCGGCAATAATAATTTCTAATATAGTGTAATGACTAATTATATTTTATTGAATTTTTAAAAATTTGTATTTTAGTATCCTTTCTATTTAAACCAAAATAAGCTTACTACATATAAGGAAGTCTAGTGCAAGACACTGCAGATGTTTTGATAGTGCTGTACAAAAAAGAACATAACATAAGTAAAATATTTTTAAAATACGGATGCTAATGGGTATTTACAATAAGTTCCATAATAAATAGTATAGCAAACAAAATTAATTTGGGTACATATTAGCACGAATACAGCATAAATTATAATATTGATATTTTTGAAAGATATCAATGCTGATAGATAGGTCACTCTTACTTGATTTCTAGTCGGTAAGACGTAATACAAATGACACAGCTTCTTTGTTAACGCAGCAAAAAATCTGAATCTTGGCACAAATATGTTATACATAATTAAAATAAATATCAATGTTGAAAAATGGGTTCCTCAGTTGGAGGAATACAATCAATTTGTCAACTTCTCTATTATCGCTACGAAAATTAGCACAAATGTAGCTTTAAATATGGTATAAATATTTGAAAAAATAACAACCTCCAGAAAAGGGGATTTTAAAGTGATGTTTGTTGTTAAACACATCTTTTACCATCACAGTACAAATTTGATATTTAAACTGAAAATTGGCACTAAAATAAAATAAAATCTTGTACATAGTTTATTTTTAATATCTGTGACAATCTGAGCAATTTGACGAATTAAAAATATTACACATTTTTTTGCCTAATCTGACGGTCCTTTTTTTTAATTCTCTACTACTAATTTTACTGTGGATCATTTTTATCTTTTCATCTTCTGAGGAATCTCCTGTTATGGAACACGAGAGTGAGATTGAGTTCGAATACGTAAATATTAGATATAAAATCCGAGACTTACCAAAACCTTAATCGATTCTTGAGTCGATATCAAGTATAAAAATCAAAATAACTGAAAAATCCGTTAAATGTATAAATATTTGGTAGGATGTATGTATCTTGCCGAAATTATCTTAAGAAAGATAATATAGTATGTTATGTTCAGGAAAATTCTTTACAGATTTGAAATAACTGCAATCTCGTTAATGCTTTAACAGCACCCCACAGATATTTAGAATTCTACGCATAAGCAAATAAGTATGATGATTATTTAGATTATAGTGCATGCTATAATGTTCATATATCGATACTAAAAAATAGAAAAAACTCACCTGCGTAACGGGATTTTCGCCTGGTCTATACACAACATTGTGTAATGGACGTTTACGTCCTACGTAGTTCACACAAACGAACTCTAGCAGAGACGCGTATATAAAACACATACAGACTCCGTCCCAGACGTTCATCGCAGTTAGGTTAGATACAACGGGTAATGTCGAACGAAAGCCATTTGAAGTTGTGAAAAAATTGAGCATCGTTGTTACGCCTGTATCAATAAACAAGATACACAAATAGGTAATTTCATAAAATAATATTTATTTTGTATGATGTTATAGAAAAACAATTCAATAATCTAAGGTTTATTGTGCAACACGTTAATGCGCTTTAAATTATAAATCTGAAAAACGATGATAATATAATATAATTTAAATATTAAATGTGAACAATATATATAAAAAGTATTAGTAGTTATAGCGTATGTCAGACTTTATAGCCCCAATAATGTTTACTGTACCATAAAAACATTATGACAGGTCCAACAAAAGAGACCACGTGGCATTAGTATTTGAATATTTATATTTTGATATTTTACTATGTTGTTTATTTTATAAAAATACCATGTTCAGCAAATTTCATTTTATACATAAAAACAAATGTAAGAAGTTTTTGAGTTAGTGCTCACAGATATACTGACGTCAGAAAGTGAAATACAAATGTATACTTATATAATAAAAATACACAATGGGTTAACTCGTATCTATATTGGAACTATCACTCAGTAATCTTATATTAATTACTAATTTTGAATAACTTTCAAATGCTCACATACATTTTTAATTTCAGTTATCCTTAAGTTGGATCCTGTAACAAAATAGCTGTTGTGGCATATCTTCTAATTGAAGCACGCCTTATGGTTTTATGGTTGCGTAGAATTTATTGGGTCTATAAGAAAGGTCTAGGTTCTTAAGATACACTATATTTAGAAGCGATAATTTAGACTAAAACAATTTATTTCAAGCGAATTTTTAAAAATTCGTTTAAGCTTTCTTATATGCATAACGAAGGGGTAATTGAACTCAAACACAGCGATAGACATCAAATCAAGATAAAGCTGACGTTCAGTTAAAATAAAATTGAAATTATGTAGAAGCAAAATATTGATTATTATTCCTTTTATTAAGATAACTGTTCAAAAATATATCTATATGAAATAGAACAATAACAGTTTCTTTCATTTAAAAATGCATATGAATAGATATTAACAGAAATATTTAACTATTTACATCTTAATGTCTTTCTAAAAGTTTCAAAAGAAAGAAGTCTTCTTCCACAACGGTTATTCTAAAAATGTTTGTGATATTTATGTAGTTTACGACTAAAAATGTTCTACCCGCTTGATAATGACTAACATATTAGTCGAAACCGGTCACGAATTTGAATAAATTCTTTGGAACGTTGTGGAAGAAGACTTCTTTTTTTTCAAACCTTTATATCCAATCTACAACAGGGTTAAACCATCTTCAATTAATGTCTTTCTTTGACAATAAGCGGTTTAATTTTGGGGAAGGCTCGGGAAAAGATTTGTATATATTTCGTTTAAAAACATTGAATACTTCATGCAGGTATCTTAAATTGTTGGGACACACTTATATTTTGATTATTTTAGAGTTGCATCATACTTAAGTTTCTTCTAATAACTTTTCTTTATTTGTCGTCTTAAAACCATTTTATTTCCATATTAACAGATCTAGTTTCTTCAAAATATTTTACAATATTGGATATAGTTTTTTTTTATGCGGTAAAATTCGGACACATTTCGTTATCAAAAGAATTTATTTAATTCACCAGTAAGATAACAAAAACTCTAAAACATTGTATTTAATTTCAAATTTCCTATACAAAATATATTTTTGTAATTTAAAACACATTTTTCTAATTGATATCAAATTCATTGTTTAGGTCTTAAACCTGATAATTTTTCCCCCATTTCATCTACAATATACAAATATCTAATAGATGTCTCCAAAAAAATTATGCCATATAAAATAATGCGAATATCAAATAATTGACGTGAATTGAATATATGTGTATTTATGCAACTTTCGTCCTAAAGATTACTGAGCATATTTAATGTTAATTGGAAAAAAAGAAATGCTTAAAGTTATCTTACCGATCATAACCCGTGCTGGCACTGCATTCCATTCCAACCAAAACGTGATGAATGATGAAGTGACGAGTATAATGCCTGGTATGAAGACTGTGGTGAAGTAAAAAGCCCGATCTCGTGTAAAGATCAAATCTACTCTCAAACAACTGTAATTCCCTATAACAAACAAAAAAGAGCAATATCTGTAATCATATTTGTAATTTCAAATACACATAGATATTCGTTTAGTAATTTTATTATCAATTAACTTTACGCGACCATCAGGAAATTGATTACAAGAAGAAATATGTCCTATTGAAGTTGTATCAGCTTTCTTCAAATCATTTAATTTATAATACAATCATGTTGATTGTTATCGCGGTTAATCAATCTGATGAAACGCTGCAATGTCAACTGTAGAAGCGGAGTTTATTGATGTATGTGTTATGCTGCAAATACTATGACTAAGAAACCTCTTTGAAGAAATTGGCGCTGAAATCATTTCAACGTCACCTCAAATTATGAAAGTAGACAATCAAGGAGCAATGAAACTTGCAAATAATCAAGTTACATCTGAGTAGGGCAAGCAAATTGAGCTTTGACATTTCCTCTTGTGATAAAAGATTGAAACGAACCAACTAAATTACAAATATGTGCCGACAGCTATGAACGTCGCTAACATGTTGACAAAAACACTGAAGATGAAGAAAATAATAAAAACTGTGCGAAACAATTGGCTTGAAAAAGATATCGAAAAATGATGAGCTTGTCGTAGGAAAGTGTGGGAAATAAACACCAAATCTCTGAATCATCTGATGTCATTATTTAAATTAATAGAATAAGTTTTCTTTGTAATTTTTGTTAATTATATGATGTAATGTTGATACAAAATAACAAAGTAGTCAGTCTTTCATTTTTTAAATAGAAAATAGAATAGTAAATGCTCAACGCTGTCGGTTTCTTCTTACACCAAAAGAATGTTACTTTGATTCGAGTAGTGATGGAATTATATCCACTATATTCAGTTAGTTTTCATACAGCAGTCAAGATTTTTATTATAAATTACTATTTGTGGTTGTTAGTGTGTAGTCTCACGTGCATAAAAGAACAACTTCAACAATAAATTTCTCATAAATAGACAAGACGATTGTACTGAAACTTGGACAGTAGATATGACATATATTAATGGTTCTATGGTGAAAGTTTTAAACAAATTGCATTATTCCAAATTTTGGTTCGAAACACCATAAGTGAACGAACATCGGTTATATCACCTCCTCCTTTTTCTAACTCAATTGAAATGATTTATAGTTCAGTTGCGAAAATATGAACGCCGACTAACATAGCAGTAATCATGGCTTGAATATTGTCTAAAAGAATGACATACATTGATGTCTGTATTCATAGTAGTTCGATTCCTTTACGTGAAACTAGCATTAGATTAGTGTGACAACTGCAAAGTTGAATTGTTCAGAATAGAAGTATGAAAGACTTGTCCTGGAGTGTTTCGTTAATAAAAGGCACTTGTAGATTATTATCGTTGTTCAGATATTAAGTACTACAGCCCAGCTTTGACATTTTAAATTAATCGACTATTATTGACCCATTATTCTCGGAACTAAAGTAAATTAAATTCTTTTATCGTGTTCGAATAAATATATAATTCTCCGTATTTTTTTTTGTTCCATTTATTTTTTTATCATTACATTTTGAATTTTCATCCTATTAAAAAAATTGGTAAAGTGGTGATAAGAGGCTGGTTTTTAAGGAAAATACTCAAATATGAGAGTTATAGGCAGATAACAAAACATCTATACTCAAATTTGTCGACGGAATAATCTAGACACAGTGTATGTTTAGGAGAGGTGAATCCGCAAATGATATTAATATAGCAATGATTGAGATGACTTACACTTTCCAGAAATAATAAAAATGTATTAGCAAACTATTGTTTGGGCACATGCTATTGTCCAATTTATTATACAACATACTATACAATTGCTACACAATCAAAGTCATGTAAGGACTGTAAATATATTTATATATATATATATATATATATATATATATATATATATTCTGTGGCATTGGCTTAGAATCTAGTATGGTATTTAAAAGAAAACTGAATCAATAATTCTTATGTTAGAAATGAAACGATTAAATGCCAAGTTATTACTTTCTTATTCGAATGTATATAAGGAAGTATTGTAATCATGAAAATGTTCGAACTCGATATTTTAACGGAAATACACTTTTTAACCTTCCCTGAGTCGAGTCTGACTATTTTCGGAATACCGTCTGTGTGTTTTCTTTAATAAGTGTACCGATTACAAGAAAATTGCTATTTAAGTGTTTAATTGACTTATTTATGTTGCCATGGCTACGTAGACATGAGAAATACTTATGACATATAGTTCTAGTGTAAACAACTTTCAAAGGTTAGTAAAATATTATATATAAATATTTTGTTAGGTTCTTAGTTTATTTAAAGACTAAAACATCTGCAGTATATTGTACTAGACTTTATAATCAGTATTAGGCATATTTTGTTTAGATAGAGAGATTATTAAACTACAAAATATGCCTCGTACGTGAAGAAAGTTCAGTACAATATACTGCAGATGTTTTAATATTTAGTATTTCTATCATGAAAAAATCGATCTTGAGATTTAAACGGAAATATACTTCTTGGTCCTCTCCAAATCCAGTCTAAACATTTTTGGCATGAAATTTGTATGTTAGTGTGTGTGTCTGTGAGCACTACAACCAATACTGTTGAAACTATAACCATAAAACTGTAAACTTAAGATTTGTAAATGCCTCGCAAGAAGAACTCTTATTCTTCAAAAGAATATTTATATTGGAAGCTCATTTTACTCTACACTTTTTTTGTTATTTCTGCTATATCTTCGAAATGCCTGCATTTATAGCAATCTTAAATAAATTCGAAATGAAAGATATTCATATTTCACACAACTTTTGTTTGAAAAGTTTCTTCAAAAAGTGTACCAGTATCAAAACAAAAATCTACTTTGAGAAAATATCGTATTTTACATATTGACCCACTGCAGATATTTTTTATAGATTTATATATTTCATCATTCGCAATAAATTATAATAAAATAAAAGCGTTGGGAATAATTAATAGTAATAAGTTTTGTTTGCTTCTATGGCAATAAATATGAGTTTAAGCTTCCAATATATCATATCATAACCAAATTTGTTTTGTGTACGTCAGATAAGGACGATTTATTCAAAATATAGCTGGTAGCACTACTGTAAAAAGAACTTATCGTAATCTGCATTAAGCACCATTTTGAGGTATGTAATGTTCCGTCTAGACGCACTAATGATTTTAAATATTTTAAACATATCAATAATGAGCTTGTGTAATTAGTCATTTTTATTAGGGCTCAGCTAAAAAAACGATTAATCAAATATTTGATTTGTACACTAACACCATTGTAGGCTTACGTTATTATATTATAATGATTACATCTAGCGTAATCAGATAAGGGTCCTTCAAACTATTATATCCGCATTTTTAAAGTGAAGATATCTATTTTGCTACGAAACTCTTAATAACATGGTAACTGATAATATGATTTTTTTCATAATCTCGATACATTAAATTATTATTTAGAAATGTAATTTTACAAGTAAATTAGTTACTAACTTCATATCTAATTATTACCAAACGTAATGTCTAAAAAATAAATGACTATATGATCATCAAATACATGAATCATTCGCATAGAAAAAGTAAGAACTGTTTGACTAAAACAAGTGTTCCATCTAAATCTTACATACTTAGCAATCTCAATTTATCAATAGCATATCTATTCAGAAATACCATTGTTGGATGATAAGATAACATCAATATTTGGTTACAAAACAGTAATTCACAATAGATATAAAAATATTTTCGTGTAATTACCTCGCCAACTATCTTTGATGGGGCATGTGATGGTTTGATTCTGTATGAGATACGCGTTGAGGGCTGACAAACTTGGCGATTTTCGTAACGTATCCTCGTCGTTTTTCCACACGTATGTAATGGCTGATGACTCATACGAAACTGCAAACAAGTATGATGGTATATTTTATTAGAGTTATTAAAAATTTGCAGTATTAAAAAAATGTTAGGACTGTGAAGGAAAAACAGAAGTAAATTTTCTATTTTGTTCTTTAATTGAATTGAATTTACTATATATGTATATACTGTACTATAGGTAGTTTTAAAATAAAAATTACGCTGTTTTTAGTTTCACTATGTATATATATATATATATATATATATATATATATATATATATATATATATATATATATATATATACATATATATATATATATATATATATATATATATATATATATATATATATATATATATATATATATATATATATATATATAAATATTACGATGTTTTTAGTTTCACTATATATATGAAAAACATCGTAATTTTTATTTCAAAACTACCTATACAATGGAGTTTCACATAGTAAAGGCTTCAACCATCGAATTTTTATATACTGTATTATTCAAAAACTCCTAATCCATTTATTAACAACGATCAGGCTAAATATTAAATCATTTTAGATAGGCATTGTTGTTATTTGTTCTTAAATAACAGCAACATAAAAAATAAAAATGATTTCATACTAAGTAACACTAAATAACGTTAATTTAACTTAATTTTTTCCCTCCGCGTCCCACATATTCACTGATATAAACTTAAATAATGCAAAAACCCTCCCGTTGGGTGTGGTATTATTTAAAAAAAATGAAAATGCATTACTCATATTAAAATTTAATATAAACATGTAATTGAACAAAAAGCTAAAATAAAATTGGTAAAAAGTATATTTTTATTCCTAATACCGTTATATCAGATCAAAGGAAGAAATTATTTGCGGCAGCAATTTTAATTTGAAACAAATGATTAAAAACATTCAAAATCTGTAAATTCCTAGAAAAAAATACAAATGAATTTCTAAAAGAAAACATTTTCCGTCGAGAAATTAAAGACTTTACAATTCATATTTTGAGCTTGCGAAGCTCCCTCCTATGGTGGGACCGAGCGGCGAATACAATTGGTTATGTATCAATATTTTCACAACATTCATGAAAGAACTCTATCGGATTGCCCCTGAAGCGCATCTTTTTACTTATCAGCTATAAACAGTGCTAACATTCGACTTATCACTAGGGCAACATGCCACGAAACAATAGATTCGCAGTATGCAAATAACTTTATGATATTATTTTTGCGGCGCATGCATAGCTAACATCATACCAAATAATATGCATATACATATTTAGATTTATAAAGTAAATTAATATCTTTTAGTCTCTCACAATACATATCATATATTAAACAGAATAAATGTCATATATTGTTTATAATATTGTGTTTTCACAGCATGCTTTAGCTTTAGTAATTCGTTACTACAGCTTCAACATACTCTTTTGTGCGGTGTCCATTGCATATTACGTGTTTTGTTAGTAACGGCATTACAAGTTAAGAACTCGTGCTGTAAATACATATGCATGTATCATACATATGCAAATATAAAAAATAAACTTACTACTTTCCATGGCAAACGAACATAATGGATCATCAAACGGGAAGATATTGAGTCTTCCCTGGCAGGACAATATGAGGTGTCTCCTATATAGACAAACAAATGAAGCAATTTATATAAGTTTTAAATAGAAAACTTCATATATAAAATGCAAGAAAATATCTTGCATGAAATTGAAAGCTTATTTTGAAAAACATTGCGCTTTATCCGCTTTCAGGAAACCTAGATAGTCAATTGTGTACCGCGTTAGAGGTGCAGACAATGCGTTTTTTTTTTCAGTAGCATAATATATTATAGATATATATAAAAAGTAGATAACTAGATCATTTGGCCGCGTAGTTCATAGGTAAAGTTACTGTTTTAATGATAATGAGTTTATCTTCTCTTACTGTTATTGCTATTTTTAGAACTTATCGTGGCTATGTGGCTCGTATTTAAGTTTATATTTCAGTAAGAAATTGAATTCTATCTATGAACGTCACCTTCTTTGTTTACATACGCGCTTTAGATAAAAAATTATACACTTTGTGCGTAAATCTATGTTTGCTGGGGCTGTTTCTTGAACCACAGGCAATCATCGGGACCTACATATCTATAAGATGGTCGCACATTAGGACTAGTACTAGATTATAGTTCTAGCTTGGTGGTATAGCCTTGTTTTATACTTAGACATTAACTAAATACTAGAGCATAACATATAACGACTGTTTGCACTTAATTAGTCGACGTGTCCAAGCGACCACACGACTCAACACAAACAGTAAAGCTTATTTATGTTGCTGGTCTTACCGAGTATAACCAATTATTATTTCTTCATTATCCTCGTTAGAGGTCAAATAAAGGATATACATACCTTTACAATATTAGTTTTTGCAACATACGTTTTAGAGACACGAATAAAATTGTATGTATTGGCAAAATAACACCAAAAGCACATAAAAAGAATATATCTTACGTAATAGTTTAGGTAAAGCTTGTTGCAGAATTGAAACCGTAAGCAAATAGCTTTGCACGCCCTCCAACTTTAAATACTATTCCAATATTAGAATTTAACGTTTACAAAGCGAATCATGTGCTTCAAACGGAATGCAGAAATTTTAATTTGAAGTTTCTTATATTACAAACCGTAGACACTTTCTTTTTTTATTAGTACACACTGGAATAACATTTGTTATCTTCTCACCAAAAAGAAACATGATTTATTCAAGCTGTAGTGTAAAATGTGTGAATGTTTATATTATAACTGATATTGTCTTCTAAAAAGTTATTTGGATCACTTCAAGAGAATATTTAAAAACACCTATTATCAACACGTGGACAGATCTTTAAAAAATACCATCCAGAATAATATAAAAAGGAAGAAGAAGCAATTATATTCTAAATAAGATCTTCTACTACTACCGAATTTAAAGAAGATAAGAAAATTATCCTAATTCTCAAAAATCTGAAGTTAAAGTATTATATATATTTATTTTACATAATACGTAAGACGACATAGAATGTGAGACGTATTATACTCAGGAAGTTTACAGGAGTGCTTGAGAGGAAATTCCATGAACAATTTCGTCAGTTTACGCCGTATAGTAATTGCTTATTCATGCATTTTGAAATTAAACAAGCCGAAATGTTTCACTAAAAGCACACTTGTCACTTTCTCAGTAAGATATATAATAGTTCTTCAGGTTTGAAATCTTAACTTCTTATTCTATTTATGTTTTTACTAATTAAAATTGTATATAATGAATATATTTATCTTGCATAAAGGCGACATAAAAAAACTAATCACTTGTTATGAGATCACATTAAACTTTGTACGTAAGGGTGCTAAGAACTAATAAAAAAACTTTACATTTATGTATGCCGCTATCAATAACGTTATATTAAAGATTATCTCCTGTTTTCATTTGAAGATAATCCTAAGTGCAGTCATCGCATTAGTTCATTATAATAGAAGACCTATAAAACTTTCAAGATCATGTCATTTTTGATAAATTATGTACTTAGCATATTTGTACGATGATTTTGAGTTTGGAAAATTGCTATTGTTCAATTTGCTTATATGGATTGGTCAACTTATTGTCATAAAATAAGAATCATCCTAATGATTAAACTAATAAGTTCAGAAATAAAAACTGAAATTTTGTTTGCCAACACACGCATTTGCTTATAAGATTGGATTTTGTGAACAAACCATTCATGACAATCTAAAGATACTTATTATGCTATATATTATGCTGGACCGTTTACTTGAGCATTTTAAGAAAATAATGACGAGAAAAGGTTTATTATTATTTTTGTAGCTGCTTTATTGCATAATAATTATTTTTTATGCGGCGTTAAAAAAATCTAATGCTAGACTTGAGTATTATATATGAAATATTGAAATAGCTTCCCTTTGTAAATTTTCATCCAAACAAGAAAACTGTGTTTTATTTGTTCGTTAATTCATTAAATCCCGACATTATGATACATGCGTTTCACGAAAATGGACAAAATGATACTAATTGAATTCTGAATATATATTAAATGATTTGAATATTTCAAGGTATTCTTATTACAATCTGATTATATGTATATGAATAATAACAACAATGGTATTCCATATTAAATTTACAGAACTATAGGCCTAAGAAGTCCAGTAATTAATAAAGATATTTGCCTGCTGTAAATTAAACAAAGACCATTATGGAAATAATATAGCTATAATTACTAATTAATTATCACTAACTATAATGTAACATAATGTTGAAAGCAAACCTTGCCGTCTCGAGATACTAATGCGATGTTGTGTACTCCATGAAAATTAAACAAAAACTTATAAAATATTTACACAATGTAGCGACCTAAAATAACATTATACTACCTAAATTTATACTAATTTTAAAGAACAAGCAGAATCAGAAAAATTGAAAATACAAGTTTGAAGCCAAAAGTATAATAAGTGTGGTTTGGCTATCTAAAATGACAGCAGAACATTGGAGCTACTATTCTATTATAAGCCATTACCATTTGTCATCTTGTTAAAAATATGTAAAAAAAACCCCTTAAATATTCCTCCACCAGAAATCAATCAAATTCTAACCAAAATATCATATTCTTAAATTATTTCGCATATTATATTGAATAATTAATTCATGAATTCATTTTGATATTTTTCTCCTGGTTGCAATAATTTTTTCTTTAGAAAGCTTCGTATCTTAAACGTAATAATACAAGTTTAAAATAAAGTTGTATGTATTATTTAATACGTAAATGATATATTTTATTAACATAATGTAGTTATTTGCTATTTAGATAAACATCCCGTAAACAAAATCTTGGCGAACTTGGTATCTTGTCGTATCCAGAATTTATGGTAGGAAATAAACCTAAAACATCAGTTTTTCTTCATTAAACTTTTTTTAATATAATTACATTATTAACAGATTTATGCTTAGTTGCATCAAAAACAATAATCGTTCTTTCAATAAAATAAAATTCATAGTGAAATTAGGCATTAAATAGTGGATAATTTTCAGTGTAGTAAATATTAATCTATTAATAATCAATTTATGTTTCAATTTTCACTATATTTAAAACATATAGTTATAAAATGTATTTATCTGGAATGGAGCAGGATAAACGCAAAATACTTAGCAGCAGATTTATTATCAAGTATTAAACTAGTTTCTATAAAATAATGATTTTGATGCAACTTGGGACAGTCGCCAAATGACGACATTATCGAACACAAAACCACGATATTAACAAGTTCTACTACTATGTAAAGTCTTATTTATTGAACAATAGTAAATGAAAATTATTTTTAATACCACGATGCTATGTCTGTAGTTATAATTTCCAATATTGTAGGAGCGATAGTGTTGCAATTTAACTTTAACTACTTTGTAACAGCACAAAGCTGCGGGATAACACAGTTTTAGGCCACTTTGTAGATTGTGCCAGTAGAGAACTCCAGGCTACTGGCGATGCCGGTTGAACAGAAACCCGAGAATAACGGCTATTGGCAAACATACGTATGTAACTGTTAGTCTGAAAAAGGAATTACTTATAATTTGAATAGATATAGAGTAAAATTTTATGTTGGAATCGGACCTACAATAAACTGTTCTCTTCCATACGGCACTATTTAGGTTAAGTACGACACTTGCAGTATTTGGCTTGAAATGTTGTCTTCGCTAAGTGTGTTGGTTTATTCGAACTTAGTATTTACGGCGCATTTCCACTTGAAATATTTGTATAAATCTTGGTATTGGACCGAGTGCAGTTTGGTGTTCAACACCTAGGACGGTCTCTGCTGACTGGTTGTTCATTTTGTTTAGTGGAACTGATTTAAATATTTGCTGATGCGATCGATTTGCTTCATGTTGTTCTTCGCC
>JADQWA010000099.1:88979-123979 GCA_018344505.1 Nebria ingens riversi
GTCAGATTGCCATCGAAAGACTCAGTTTAACCTAAAAGGGTCTTGCTAATATAAAAATATCTGCACATGTTTCATCAATTTATTCTTCTAATTCGATTTATTGCACCTGTTATAATTGTATAATACTATTCTCCTTTTATTTTCGCGTTTATTGCTTCAAAGTCGTTTTTCACATTTTAAGATATTTCTCCTTTCGCCGGGTCTATTTTGTTATTTTCAAGAGCACATTTTTTACATGAGATCTCCGTGAATATCTAACAAAATAACAAATACCTTATGGCTTATGGATAAAATTACTCCCCACTCTTAAACAGATTATTATTTTAGTTAGATTTGTAAATATGCTGTAAGATACTTCTATAGACAAAATAGTTTAATTAGATACCTTACAATAATAATGATTTCTTAAATAATAATGTTTCATAAGCATAAGATGAAAAATAGTGAATTTAATAGAGATCTTAAGGTGAACCATCGTGCCATGCAAATGAAAAAAGAAAACCATTGGATGTGTATTTGCATAAAAAATGCACTGATAAAAATTTCATTTACTTCTATCTTGTTTTAATGGAGAAAAAAAAACTATGACAAAAGTGCCTATTTTGGGAGTTTTTATTTTTTATCTCCAATAATACTAGTTAGAAATAAATTAAATTTTAATACCATACATTTTTACCATACATCGAATGTTTTTTTTTAACTAAAAACTACCAAAATAGTAACTTTTTTATAGTTTTTTTTCTTTCTGCATTAATACAAGATAGAAATAAATGAAATTTTTACCAATGCAATTTTTATGTTTTTCTAAACGAGCTTGATGGTTCCCCTTAAAAATAGAATGTGATTAATAAATAGTCATCATTGCTGTTAAAAAGATTTTATACTAACTATATAGAATAAATCACTAATTGTATGACGTAATGATAAAAATATATGTAGATAAATTATAAACTTTTATGAACTATCTTGAAGGAGAATTGTTTTCAAAATCTTTTTTAAAAAATTGTTAAGAAACACAGATCTATACAAAAATGGGTGGACTTTATAAACTTAACAAATAATACTAGTATGGTAACAATAGAAGCAACATTAGATAATATTAGAGAAAATACATGTAAATGTACTATTTCATATAGAAATAATTAACATTAATGTCAAATTTCCGAAAAAAAAAACATTTTTTATTTATATATAGGTACCTATATATTTTTTTTACGTAGAAAAATTTCGAACAGTTATAGGAAATTATTCAGCGGTATCCAGAATGTGCTCGCTATATAATTATTTAGGAATATATAATAATGTAAATCTATTTTGTTCAAACTTAATTATATTTATAAAAAGTTTAGAAAACTTGGTTATAATTTGTATTATATAATGTAGTACTCTATTTTTAGAATAAGTGAAACGAATATTATTAGTATTATTAGAAAATTTCAACAAAGATAACACTCTTATTCATTTATGAACAACATTCTTGCTGGTCGATTTTTCATTCTTTATGGAGATTAATTTCTAACAAAGGCCAAAAGAATTATTTTGCTTACTTGTTTGTTTGTGTGTATTTTGTTTGCAGTAAAATTAGATACTTTTGGTAAGATATTGTGAAAATTTCATATAAATTGCTACACTTAAGAGTATATTTACATAAGAAATACAAGCAACATAAATAATTCATAAAAAACTGTAAACACACAATTTCTGTGATGCTCGTGGTTTTCCATAACTTCGTGGTTCGAATCAGGCAGGAAATTTTGCACAAGAATCATGTATCAAATCAGCTACTCTAATTTACAACTTAATCGAATTTCGTGGTAATATTCCAAACTTCCTTGACTAGATAATTACATTAAATAAAAGATGATTATTTGTTTTAAATGAAGGTATGTAGGTGTAGGCGAAACTACAAGCGACAAAAACCCGTCTAACAAATTAGAGTTTCATATATTCATTATAGTTACAGCGATTATATGAATTGCAGTTTGGTATGCTATATTTTATTAGGTCGCATTTGCGTTTTCAACTTCATTCATTTATAAATGATTTTTTCAACTGTTAGAGTTTTTAATAAAGGTATCATTTGCATTGATTTTTGCTAATTTCCCGGGATTTTTATAACCTGATCTAAGCAATAAGTATGTAAAATTTTATGCAGTTTATTGCTTCTTTTTAAAAGTTGTAACATATTCGCAAGCTGTAGATAGAAATTTTGCGATTTTTTATGTATTTCTGAGAAAGGTAAGTTAGGATTTTTTTAAAGAGTTGTCTATTTCATTTAGACTTGGCACGGTATTTGCTCCCAAACTACATGAATGTAAATTTTTTATGTTTCGTAATCATTGATCACGTTTACTCTTATTTTGTGCATACTTATGGACAAAGTTAAGTAATAAATGATGAGCATGGCCAGTTGTAGTTACTTTAATTGAATGTGCTATTGAAGAAATCGTACAGCTACATTGGCATGGATTGTTTCATGTTGCTTGAACTTGTCCAGCCCATCAAAACAGTAAATCTGTGTAATCAGTCATTTGATATATTTTAAAATAATTGCTTTTTAAATGTGTAATACATTATTTAAAGGATTGATGTAAAATGTTATTGAAATATCTAAATCAAATAATGTCTATTGACTGACTATAAGAGTTTTTCTTTTAAGAAGAAAATGATCTGTACTGAACTGCTCTGCCATAAATGATCCGATTCAAAATTAATTCCAAATGGAACGATGTGTGCTAGTAAAATGTGTTAATATGAAGTACGGTGATTTGCCAATTGTGCTTTAAATTCGTGGTAATTTATTACAAGTATTTCCCAAACACGACTTTTCATGGTCTATCAATATATCCGTGAAAAATAGTGTTTACATAAAATAGAAGTTTTTAAGTTCAAATACTGAGATCAGATCATTTAGCACTGTAAAATATTTGAAGTTTTGGGCAGTTAAAAGGGACAGCAGTGTAGTGCAGATTATTTTCGTGTAGAGAATGGTATAAAATAGTTCTGATTGGATCATTTCGTATCTGATCTGGGCATTGGAAGAAAAAGCTAATTCAGTAGCACAAATTCTAACCTAAAATTGAGTGAGCTTTAACTCTATATAATTCTATTAATTTAGATATTAATTTAGTTAAAACAAGAGTAACGTCTTGCATAGCGATAAAAACAAAAAAACCACTGATATTGAAATTTATTATATTTTGTAATTTTCTGCGCAAAATTGTTTTTAAAGTATGTTATATTAAATAATAATTAATTGTAACAAAATAAACTCCATTCTAACTCTAAACATTAGCATACATTCAGTTTAATTTCTCATACAAAAGTTATAAAATTCAGTCATGCAATAAGTGGTAAAAATGTATTCATTCTTTGAATTAACATACCGCATGAGATAATTGACGGTACCATTTCTAAAGATTCGTAATGCGAAATGTACTGGGATGAGGGGATCTTTAAAGTCTCCGTGCATGATGAAGTACGTATCTGGGAGCCAAATATCTTCATGATGGTGGATTGCGTTAAGGTAGTCATATTTGCTCTGATTGGAGTATTTCAATCGCGGATCATACCATTGTTGCTGAAGCAGAAATTCCACTTCATATTTCTGGAAAAAGTATAAATAAAAAGTATTAAATAAAAATATATAATTTTTCATTGCAAAAGTAGTGAATCGTCATTATGTCATTCGTTTTCAATGCTGGCAATATTTAGACCAGTGACAGATTATTCCGTAGTGAAAGTTATTTTGCTGAAAAAATGAAATCTATGCGCGAATTTTTGCATACACATTTTAGAATATACAGACACTGTCAGTTTGGAAGATAATTTAAGTTGATATACTTTATAAAATTTCTTTTCTATCAGTGGTCACAACGTGGGCAGAGGTTTTCATCTCGTTCAATGATCATGTTAATCAGAAAATGAGCTGGATCAACTAATTTTCAGCACTAAATTCTCATTGGTATGCTAGGATATTCCTTACTGCCATCACAAGTTGCGCAAAAATTATAAAAAAAATATTTGTAACTGACAATAAATAATACAATTTAAAATGGAACAAATGCAATAAATTCGAATTAATTCCAATTTAATTGTTAAGTTTATATTACATATATTGAAAATGGGTATCAACTGTATTACAGAAACCACATCTTAAAATAAATAGATAGAATACATCACATACGTTAACAAACCAAAAGTTTAGATAAAAAATGAATATTAGTACATTACAAAAAAAAAAAAAAATTGTAAATGCACAGATTTCTTTGCTCTTTTAAATATTGTTATACTAGCACTTGTCTGATAGTGTTACTATTGAATTTTACTTTTACTTGAAGAGGCCGAAGATAAGAGCGAGATGTCAATAAAATTGGCAAAAGCAGTATTCCACGAGACTGTTATTTTGTCTTATAACCAGGCGAAATATATGTCAAAATAAATTACTATCGCTGGTATCGCAATTTGTAGATATTTACCTTACGTGCGGTAGAAACACGCGAGAAATCCTATTTGAATGGTTATATAAGAAATAACATAGATCCCTTATATACTCCCCTATATAAATATGTAAATACCAACCACATTCGTCTATGCCAATCTATCTCAAATTTGATTTCATTATTGTTATATAATTTTAGACGGACCATGTTCTGCTGCTGTACTTTGAAACTGGCTGATTTAGCAAGATATTAAATAGATTTCCTCACATAATAATTATCTTTCTACTGCTTCCGACTATTTTGCTCTAATATGTATATATTTTTAAATTTTATGTAGTTGTATTAATATACATTCAAAAAATTCTAAAATAAATATTAAGACCAGGACTTTTTTTGAAGCAAAATATTTCTTTAAGTTTTTTTGACTTAAAATGAAAATGGACACCCAACAAATATGTGTACCAAATTTAATCACAATCAGTTGGATATTTTCAGAAGAGAATAAATGTTGGTCTTTTAAGCAACTAATATACTTCCAAATATATACGTGATATTGATTTCTGTGGAACAATATTTTGATTATAAAATTGACTCACGTCAAATAGTTATGCTTCTCTGCAGTACGTACGGCGAACTAAAAATTAACGAACAGCGTAAACAAGATTGGATGCAATTTACAAACAACGAACTAAGATTCATCAAACCAGAGTCCAATCTTTAGAACATGGCTAAATATAGAAGACACCAAACAGTAATTTAAAGATTAAGAGTATTACACACAAGTCTCGCACACACATTTAACATCACACTGGTACTTCAGTTGATATGTGATGTATTCCCTACTTCAATCACCAGTAGAACGCATCCTTACAGACTGCCAGAAGTATAATGCAGCTAGAAGAACCTACAACATTCCCTCTAACATTGCAGAAACCCAAGCAAGTAATCGCAATAGAACCACTAGTCACAGTAGTAACCAATCATCTAACAGACACAAACCTATTTAACAACATTTAAATCCAACCAAACCAAACACACTACCATATATTATAATAATAATTACATACATGTAACAAATACTTATGTTCTAGTTACTTGATGCGTTCATCTAATATATATATATATTATATATATATATATATATATTATATATATATATATATATATATATATATATATATATATATATATATATATATATATATACGAGTAAGTATATATATATATATATATATATATATATATATATATATATATATATATTTATTTATTTATTTATTTATTTTTATACTCCAAACCACGTTTTATTACTTCACCTGAATAATATTTCCTGTGCCAAACAACGTCTTGGGCACAACAGCGGTGTCATTCACACAATGACTTTTCTGCAAGATACCTAACAACAAAAATTGCCTGCATTAAGAGTCAGAACGATAATCAGAAGTGTTTTTAATAATTTTTAATATTCCCTCGTTATAATACACAAATAATTTAGTAGAATATTCGAAACAGTATAATTTTAATAATATTTAGTCGTGTGTTAAAAATTAAAATTAACTTCAGAAATAATAGGATAGTTTGTTTTGAAATTATTATTTTATGCAGTTATAGCTAAATTAGAACGTTGTAAATTATCCTTTTAAGTGAAACTTATCTAAAGTGGTTGAATATCGAACTTTTCGCCATCAGATGGTTAGATACTGGATGGAAACATACTTTTGAAACGTTTTGCAATTTTCAGATTGCATGGCAATGAATGGGTTTTGCATTAAATAAAATAATTTTGTTTCGATAAATTATCTGTCACCGTTGCTTGAGTTATAGATAGTTTACAAGAAATAATCGTGATATAGTTTGTAACCACTTTTAGATATAGGTAGTGGTATTGCGCATATTAATTGTGTTATTAATCATCAATTTTCTCTAAGACCTCAGTTAAATTTATTCCTCAATTGAATAAAAGGTTTAACTGACAGCAATGTTTTTTTTTTTCATAAGAAAGGTAAGTTTGATTTGATATTGTTTATTTTAACTAAGTAATAAGTTTAACTACAGTTGGTGAAAACGGGCCAAAGTGGTATAAATCAGCAAAGTACGTAGCTCACTTAATGGACTGTAACACATAGTTTAGTGCGTACTGGCAGAAATTTATTAGCCAAATATATATATATATATATATATATATATATATATATATATATATATATATATATATATATACTTGTAGCACATTTAGTGTTCGGTAACATTTCTGTTCACACCACACCTCTATATATTAAATCCAATCATAATGTAAATCAGTTTTCAACTAACATATTTTGTATTGTGCAAATAAATTCCTATTCCCATTTAATCTACATGTTCCTTATACGAAAACAACAGTGGGGATTGCGCACTATTTGTTTTTGATACTACTTGGTGGAGATTGTGCCCCATTTGCAAATATTAGGATGAACTGTGTCTCTTTCGTCGATTGGAACATTGTCCAGCGCAAAGTATCGTTATTGTTGCAATAGAAACACAAACAAGTAAAGTATATTTATTAGATGAAGTAGCTACACATATAAATAATTATATTACCAAAATTACTATTGTATCAAGTAAATGGGCGACCTTGGGTTTTATTGCATAAAATATGGCACCTTAAGAAATATCAACTACCTTAACAAATTACAGATTTTGAGCGACAAAGTTTTGTTTATTGCATAGCAGAGTTTTATAATATTTGCAATGCAAATAACAGAGTAGAATTTATTCTAAACACCACTTACTGTTCCTGTTGATGAAATAGTTCGAATTTAGTAGCAACATTTATAAGAAGGAAACAACTTTTGGTATAAAACTATCAAAATTGGTCCAATTAGGCCGGAAAGAACACTGGACAACAATCACCTACAGAAAATGCTGGAAATGTGAATAATCATTGGTTGTACTAGAAGCAGTAGTGGGATTAAGCTGTATAGAAATCTATTTTTATGACGGTACCAAAATAAAGCAAGTGGAAATCAAGTTTGGCTGTATGCCATATAGTGCTAGCGATAGTAGAAAAGAACGAGTAAGTTCGGAGGCGAAGCACCATGGAAATAAAATTTGCTGCCTGCTGTGGGATCAAAACAAGGTGTCACTATAATATATAACATTCACAAATTAAATAAACAAATATTCCAATTTAAGTTAAAATGACGACCCTTGCCAGTGCTACCGATCGTGCCAATTTTGTAACAGTTCAATACTATTACCTATTATGATTGCATAGAAAAAGATAGTTAAAGGTTATATTTTAGAAAAAAATTCTAATTTTTATCAAAAAAAAAAACCCCCCTTCTCATAATAATGAATGCTATGTAATTCAACTAGTTTGCGGTACCTAATTTGCATATACTGATTTAGTTGTAAACATATAAGTTATACAGATATAGACCCTTTAATAAATTTACTATAAATGTTGTATATTTGGTGAAAACAGAAGTATATGCGTTTTGAAGCATATTTTGTTAAAAAAATTCTAACCTGAGGTTTTTCAAAACTAATACATCTTCTCATATAAACCTGTACTAGAAAATAAGATAGCAGAACAAGATATGCTGATACCAACTTACTATAAGCACAAATTTTTATTCCAAATGATCAAGTATGGATTACCACCGCAATTTTCAAAATAGACACAACCAAAAATTTTCTACCAATGCACAAATAGATCACCTTTCCAAGTAATTAAAAAATTGTCACCATACGCGAATCTCATAACGCTGTGAAAAATGTCATATACATAGTAAGAAATAAAAACAATCGCATTGAAGAAATAATTAATAGTATGAAGTATGATACCTAGTACTTTGGTATAGTACTCAATCAAATTGTATACAGCCCCAGAGTGAAAATATCTAGTACTTTCCAATTGTAACTGAAAATTATTAGGAATTATACCAACGAATCTGATCAATTTATTAGAAATCTCTTGATCATAAATCAGTTGTAATTTTTGATGAAATACCATATGAATGATTCAATAAGCGAATAAAATTCTGCTGAAGAAGATTTTATTCTTCTCACTATGGCAATCTTTAAAATTTAATAGAACCGAGATAGTCTTCTAGTCATAAATCTCACTGTTTAGAACATTTTGTCAGAGCAATTTGGTGCTCGAAGTATACTTAAAATGAATTATTAACACATTCATTTATTTTGGGTATGTATCGATGGTATTGCTACTACGCTTATACATTTTTAAAGTTATCTATATGTAAAGTTTTTCCTAGACATATCTTGAAATAGAAACGATTTAAAGTTATTTCAATCTATAAATCATACTAAATATGATGCATAATCGATAATTTGGAAAATATCTCGATTTCCTTTAAAATGAAGCATTGTTAATAAGTATTTTAAATTGTTATCTGAATAAAAATTTAATCAACTAAACATTAAGTATTACGTAATTAATATAAATATATATTTTTACTTACCAAACTTGATTCATCTGGCGATGCCAGGCTTAACAGTAATACGCTTACGTTTACTGTAAGCGTTCCTGAAACAAAAACAACTAAATTATAGTTTATAGTTTAAAATCATAAATGCCAAATAAAGGTGACTATGCTCAAACATGTACTTTTTAAATGATTGATCCTGTACCATGATAATGGTCATTACAAAAAACTCAAACAACAAATATTGCCGTAATACTAAAGGCTCAAAAGATAGCAAGGAAAACGATTTACATATTAAAAGATGATACTCAAATAATTTTGTGACTTAATTATTGCAATAAATAAACGTAATATTCGTCATATATCATTTTTTCACTTCTGCACATTGTCAAATAAATATTAAATGACGGCCACTCTATATTGTCATATTTAAACTAATGAAAAATAATAATAATAATAGAATTTTACGCTAACCAAACCTCCACATTTCAATATTAGACAAAAGAAAACGCAACTTGTCATTATAGAATTATTTATTTTGACTTTGCATTTTAAAGTTAAATTAGATTTTTTTAAAGTTCATATTTCATTAGTGCGTCACATAAATAACTGTTGGGTTATGAACAAATTTTGGGCTAGTATCGAAATTGATCCTAAAATATCTGCAGTTACTTGCACTGGACTTTCTTATACGAAGGAGGTATGTTTTGTTTAGATAGAAGGGATATTAAACCATTTCACAAAATCTGTTTGTTACAATAGAGGTTAAAAGTCGAAGGTCAAATTATTTGAGTCTATTTTGTTAACCTATTAAATAATTGACGGGCATAGTTGATACAAGGTATTAAATATAATTTCCCATGCATACATAACTATAGATAACCATGATAGATGGTTTCAACTCCGTTGCGGGATGGTATAAAGGAAAGTTATGGTTAGAAACGTCTTAAGTCCCAACGTTCTTATATAAAATATATTTGTTCAAATATGTTTTTATTAGACGACCGGTTTCGGCAATTTAATTGCCATCCTCAGGTGACCGGAAGAGAATTTATAATTTGGAAGCTACTTTTTACTTTCTTATATGAATATATATAAGGAAGTATTGTAATCATGACAAAAAATCGAGATTTTAACGGAAATACATATTTTGACCTTCGAAATTCTGCAATATCTGCAAAACGGCTTGCACTTACAGAAAATATACTAGGATTCAAAATGAAAGATATTAATATTATGTTCAACTTTTGTTTAAAAATATTCTTCGAAAAGTTAGCCTATTTCTAGAAAATAGCTATTTAAATTTTAGAATGTGTTATTTGTGTTACCATGGTTACGTAGGTATAGGAAGTTATGCTTATGCTTAGTAAAGTGTCCTGCACTTTCCTTTCTTATACATAGTAGGTATATATGGTATTATTAACCACTCTATCTAAACAATATATGCCTAATACGTATAAGAAAGTCCAGTGCAATTCACTGCAGATGTTTACAAAATGTTAAATAAAATTTGTACATTGAAAACTTATTGAAATTATTTAATTCAGCAAACATTTCAATTTGCTTAAACTCACGTTTTCAGTGCAAACTGCACTTAAACACTTAAGTACAGTTACACTGAAAACGTAATCAAGATAAGCGACTTTCATTGCCAGTTTTTTGTTATCTATTTGTCTTTATCCTGTGCATTTCTTTAATAAAAAGAAACTCTTTTTATTGCGCATAATGTTAATGGCACTAGGAAAATGAGTTTACTATAATTTCACTAATTCTCGAAGAGCGAATCCCAATTTGCATTTCTTTACATTTCCGAAGGACTCTGGTAGATACGATAAATGGATAAATTTGTGTGGAAATGTTAAGTTACTAGCCTCGGAGTAATTATATAAGTGTATTGTTTGCGAATATAATTTTTCAAGTAACTCCTAATTCATGATGCAAAACCAGTGCCTTTCAATAACAATAATCTTGATATAAGAACATCTTCTGCTGTTTCTACTATAACAACAATTACTGTTTCTACTACTAACACTTTTACAACAACTACAACTTCTTCTTCCTGTAATACACATATGTCGTCTTTAACACATGAATCTACATTCCCTGACTATACGAAATTACAAAAAAAAAAAAGATCGGCCATGTGTTGGCCCTAAACTTTCTTATACGTAGTAGACTTTTTTTGCAATTTCTGCAATATCTCCGAAACGGCTATACTTGCAGTAAAAACAGTTAGAATGACATTGAAAGATATTAGTATTCTGCACAACTTTTGTTTGAAACATTTCTTCACAAAAGTACCAGTTACAAGATCTTATCTTATTGATATTGCCATAGTTACGTAGGTATGGGAAATTATATATAATAAATCGTATCTACTATGCATGTCAACTGTTTTAAATATTCAAATATTTTGAAATTTAACATTTATTGTCAGTGTCACAAATAAGTTTAGTGAAAAAGCGTTACAAGGGTTAGTAAATAATTTAAAATATTATATATAAATATTTTGTCTGGTTTAAAGTTAATGTCTAAAATACGTATGTTTTCTTTGGAAATCTGACAATAAACTAACTTTACAATTTTATTGGACAATGAATGAACATATTTTCTTGCAACTTAAACATTTATATTTTTAAATAATCAATTGTGTTAGCCGATACTTTGTAAAACTCCATATTGTAAAAATGAGGAAAAATAGAAAAAATTTTACTCTGTTTTTAGTTTTACTATATTTATATAAAAAAAATATAGTAAAACTAAAAACAGAGTAAAATTTTTTCTACTTTTCCTAATTTTTATTTATATTTTTACTTTCTTTTACGAAGTAATAAGGAAGTATTGTAATCACGAAAAAAAAACTCGAAATTTTAACGGAAAATTCACCTTTTGACCTTCCCTGAATCGAGTCTGACTATTTTTGGAATGACGTCTGTGTGTATGTGTGTGTGTCTGTGAGCGCTCTACAGTTTACACCGTTGAAGATAAAATTATGAAACTTTAAACTTAAATTTGTATATGCCTGGGACAAAAACCTCCTATTTTTGAAAAGCATATTCAAACCGGAAGTGCATGTTTACTTGAGTCACTATTTGCATATCTCCGAAACGGCTGCGCTTACAGTAAAATAGTTATAATTAAAGTTAAAGATATTAATGATTTGAACAACTTTTTTTGAAACATTTCTTCAAAAAGTGTACAAGTTACGAGAAAATTGTTATTATCCTATTTATATTGCCACAGTTATATAGGTATGAAAAATTATATATAATAAATCGTATCTACTATGCATGTCAACTGTTTTAAATATTCAAATATTTTGACATTTAGCATTTATTGTCAGTGTCACAAATAAGTTTTGTGAAAACCCGTTACAAAGGTTAGTTACTAATTTAAAATATTATATACAAATATTTTTTCTGGTTTAAAAGTAAGTTGAAAACTAAACAATCCCCGGCGATAATAATTTTTAATAATATGTAATGAATAATTTTTTTTTTTTATACTACTATAAAATCCAACATTTAAAATCTAAAATACATATGTTTTCTTTAGAAATCTGACAATAAACTAACTTGACACTTTTATTAGACAATGAATGAAAATATTTTCTTGAAATTTAAACATTTTATATTTTTATTTATATACTATCAAATCTAAATATACTGACCAACTCAAAGAAAGTTTAGGGTCAACACATGGCCGATGTTTTAGTTTTCAAATGAACTTTAAACCTATATAATTTCCCATACCTAGGTAACTATGGCAATATCAATAAAATAAGATCTTGTAACTGGTACATTTTGAAGAAATGTTTCAAACAAAAGTTGTGCAGAATACTAATTTTATCTTTCAATGTTATTCTAACTATTTTTATTGCAAGTATAGCCGTTTCGGAGATATTGCAGAAATTGCAAATAAAGTCTTAAGTAAACATGCACTTCCGGTTTGAATATGCTTTTCAAAAAATAGGAGGTTTTCGCCCCAGGCATATACAAATCTTAAGTTTAAAGTTTCATAATTTTATCTCCAACAGTGTATGCTGTAGAGCGCATACACACACACACACACACAAACATAAGCTGTCATAAGGTTGTGTATCTTGTCCTATATGCTTATCTCTGGTTTCAGTTAAAGTCTCTAGATCGACTTTTTTCATGATTATAATATCCACTTATTACTTCGTATAAGAAAGTAACTTTTGTAAGTTTTTTCCACATATACAAATAAATTAAAATTAATGCAATTCCAGATGGCTTTTAATTTGTTCATAAACTAGAATAACATGTTAACAATTTTATAAACATTGGGAAAAGTGTAACATGCATATATAGAAGAAGAAGATACTGTTCACTAATAAATTAAACCCTGAAATATTGTGAATTTATGTACATATATACGTAAATAGTTTACTTCGTTTTTGTAATTGTCACTGAAATTTTAACTTTCTTATTATAGACATATTGCTTGATTTCTTCTTTTGCCATTTTTAATTGCCAATCGCAAAGAAGATAAGAGTCATGGTCAAATAAAGGTAGAATTTTGCGATGGGTAAGCCCAGTAACGGAATTTTGTAACTGCACTTCACAAGTGTAACAGCGCAAATTGCCACTGTCAATCGGCGAACACACATTTATATAAAACTTCGGATCACTACTGAAAAGAATGTGTCGGCAATGCAATCTACCAAACTCACTCGTTATAATGAAATCGGTCTCACATGTTCGATTAATTCGTTCCATGATTCTCTCTCCAGACAAATATGTGATGTCGGTATGCAACATCTCATAATGCTGCTCTAGAGATACATCTATTAAATCCAAACAAATAGGACATTCGCGTTGATAGCTGCAATAATATGTTTGATGTAGATCTAATTTATCTTTTGTATCCTCGAAACTACATTCAGCATTAGAGCAAACATGTTTATTGTCAATGCAATTTGAACAAAACCATTTGCCTTTATCAACATAAGCAGCTGTATAAGTAACATTAGCACTACATTGACAAACATATAGTTCTGTAACACTAGCTAGTGGCCCCGGGTTTTCAACCAATGACTTAACAGTTAGTGTAAAAATAGTGCCTTTAAAATTAGTAAAAATGCCCAGTAAAATATTTATTCCAATGGCTAATGAGTCATCTTCCTTAATAGCCAAACATCCTTGTCTGGCAACAACGCCTTTCTTACTCACATTATTATCTTCATTAGTAATCACTAAGCTATAGTAAAATTTTCCGATGTTACCACTATCTCCAAGTAGTCTGACACAATGGTAATTTTTTTTTTCGTCAAGCATACCTTAGTGTGTATTAAGAAAAGCATTTGAAATGCAGTCATCAAATAGTTTTCCACGGACGATTTGAAGATGTTGTACTCGAATTTTGCTGGATTTTGTATCACATGTTGTGGATGAGTATCTTTGCAGTGCTGTAAGAGTTCGTGTTTTGGTCCGCACCAAGTGCATGTTCTTGCTTCTGATATGCAGCAAATATATTGCCGGAACTCACAGTTTTCTTCATGTTTTTGCGCTTTACCAAATACACACTTAACTTTGCAGCCATGCCTTGCATTTTGACATGGAAATAACAGTTGTTCAGCCAAATATTCGTACGGCAGGTTCCTGAGTGCTAGTTCTTCTGTTGCATTTGGGGCAGAGCAGCGGCCACACACACTCTGGCCGTTCTGCAGCAGCTGCACGGGGCCGACAGACAGATGCTCTTCACAAACACTACAAATTAGTTTCTTCAGTACTTCTTGATTCACTTCCATTTTGATATATTGTACTTTTGAAACAAATGCTCTCTATTATAGATATGGTTCTCACTTCAGTTACTTATTTTTACTAACCCAATCACATGTGATCCTGATCAAATGTATGCTGCTCATATAAGGTGCTATTTTATTTGTAATTTGATATAATAATCTCATCGGCTTATCTACATGTTGTTACGAACAGAACTTTTTTATAGAGATTATAAGTGGTTTGATTAGTGGAAATGAGTTTACAGAAGTGTAATCTGTGAATACCATTTTTAATTTCGTGTGTTTTCAAACTAAAGATTTGTCTTTGGCACGCAAAATTACCCTTAATGTTGCAGAGAGTATCCAAACCGGAGGTGCATGTTTACTCTAAGCATTTTTCGTAGTTTTTGGCAATATGTCCGAAATGGGTGCACTTACAACAAATGTAGTTGCCTTCAAAGTGATAGATATTAATATTTAACACAATTTTAAATTGATTACAAGAGAATTGCGACTAGAATTCTTAAATTTCTTATTTATCCTGCAATAGTTACGTATGTAAAGCAATTTATATTTAATATTGTTGGAGACACATGTTGAATTGTATTTTATTCTGTATAAACTAATGCTTATGCATAATTGTATCATCAAGAAACTTGGCATAAAAAAAAAGCAGAAAAAAAATTGTACATTTTCAGAATGTCAGCGTTTTGTATTTATTTGTGTGATATATCTTAAGCCCGTCTTACACGATACACAATTTAGTACTAAATTTAGTATTATATTTTTATATAAGATATAATGAATCGTGCATGCACAGAATGTATGAACATTTGTACGAAGTCTCTTGGTATTAACTTTTTGTACATAGTATTTAGGACATGTTCTGTTTTCTTGCATGTAATCTGCGCAGGAACGGTTGCGTAGAGTGCTTTCCGTTAAAATCTCGAGTTCGAAAATTTTCATGATTAGAATAAGAAAGTAAAAATAATTATATGACAAGTATTATACCTACGCTATAGGACATGTTTTGCTAACCAATGTGATTCCGGTTTAACAGAAAATGTAAGTAAATATGACATAAGCAATAATTTATATACTGACCTGTAACCGGTGGTAATAGACGCTTGTCGTACCTTGTAGCTAGCAGCAAGTTGTCAAGGATTTCTTTATCAGATTTGCCCTCTTCAAAACTGCAACAGATTTGCAAAAATTGTAATATATGGATTACGACTTGAAAATTCAAATTTAAAGCTTGAATTCCGTTAAAAGTAATTGAGGTTTTCTTAACTGCCTTAAGTACCATTTTAAATGAAATAATATAATTATTGTAACATATTGTTGGGCCGTTTTAGTTCCACCAAAACATTATAAGTTTTGTTTCCCAACTAAAACTACCACATTTAGGAATTATGTCAAATCTACATAATTCACTGATACCCTATCATTATTTCAATAACACATTGCGACTCTATGGATCGTCATCTCTTGTCACTAATATTACTGGATCTTTTATGTATTGGGTTCAATTTTTCATATGTTGGCATATATATTTAAGATTTCAATTTCTTGTTCAATATATTGTATAGTGTAAGACGAGCTTTAGATATTTTCATAATCCTGCTAAAATTTCTGCTCATTCTGTTATTATTCATATATGTATAATCAGGAGAAAATTTGAAACATTGAAAGTGATTTTGAATTAATTTAGTATAATTTTACCTATTTTAGAGATCTGTTAAAATAAGCAAAACTAATATGTGTTAGAAAAAAACTATTTATAATTAATTTTTTTTAAAATTATATTCTTGTTCATAATACGTACCGGTCAATTGTACAGTTAAATGATTTTATTGTAAGCAATTCATAAAGAATATTTTAAAAATGTATTTAGCAAAAATAAAAATATGCATGAAATATTATGATATAAATAATTATTTTACACACGACACATTTTTTAATTTGGTAAGGTCTGCACATTTTAATCACTGAGTTCAAGTGTTTGGAATTCAATACTATATTTAAATGGTATATTTTAGTTGAACCATTTATTAATAACCATTCAAAACCTATCTGATGATTTAAGAAAAACCATCAGATTCGTTTACTTCAAAGAAAATGTGATAGGAGCGCTACTGTGTATAGGTGCGAGGTAGAGCGTTCTGCAGCCAATGGTATAAACTAAAGTCTGAAGTCGGTAATTGTAGTTTCTATATTGAAATAGTGACAGACTTTTAAACAAATAGACGGGTTTGAACAGCGCGAATTTTAAAAACTAAAACTTTTCTTCATTACATTTTTAATATCGAAGAAGTCAGAGGTCATCATACGCGAAACAGAATTTAATAGGAATGCAGGGAAAAATTAAACAAAAATTGTTTTTATTCAAGTAAGTTTAGGGGCATATTACGAATTGACATATTTCTTAGCTACCGAAAATCAATTATTTCGGGAGCAAGCTCTGTTTTATAAAAATTTATTCATTTCGGTAACATAATTTCTATGAAATTTAGATGAATATTTATTATTTCTATGTTTAAACCTTTCGGAGTCCAAATTATAAAATCGCATTTTGTTCTACCACTAACATATAATGGACAGCCAGTCTGAGGAATGCAACTACCGATGAATATCTCAAGAAAGCGTATATTAACATTGTATTTACTTATTTTTAGTATAAGCTCGAGTAAAATGTTGACACCGCTCTACTAAAATTGTTTATTACATTCGCGCTTATACTGGGTTCCAAACTATGAATCATTCGTGCGATTGTATTTACCCCAACTTTTATCTACTTTAGCTAGGCGCGTGCTATGCGAAATACGAATGATTTTGTACTCGCCGTAAAAAAATTAGGAACGTATTTATTTTTAAAATACATTAAACTTTATTGAATTGTTTTTGTGTTTTCCGGCTTGCGCGATGATTTGAATAATACATATGACAGTTGATATTTTAGATTGATTACTATATCATTGTTCATTTAATTGTTACTTCGATTATTTTAATTATAGTACAATAATAGTTATTTATACAGAAATTCGACATGCCAAAGTTTAGGCAACAGCTCGCCGACGCCGAGTATACTTTTTATAATAACCAAGGCATAAAGATAACTTTGATTGACAGCCAATACTAAACAGCTCGCCGAATATTTACTGTTTATAATATTCAAGATATAAAATAGATATCTTTGATAGACTACGCTATATTGTCATTGTTGATTTGATTGTTACTTTGATAATTTTAATTATAGCACAATTATTCTTTATTTATTCAGAATGTCGCCTACCAAATTTTAGGCATTGGCCGAAGGCGAGCTCTGAACATTTAATTTGTATTATTATATTTTAATATATGTATATATATATATATATATATATATATATATATATATATATATATATATTTAAATATAATAATATAAATTATATGCTCAGAGCTCGACTTTGGCCAATGCCTAAAATTTGGCAGGCGACATTCTGAATAAATAAAGAATATTTGTGCTATAATTAAAATTATCAAAGTAACAATCAAATCAATAGTTTGCAAATAAATTATAATTATAAAAGAAAATTTAAAAAAAACATCAAATTCTACTCGGATGAGTACAGCCGCAAATTCGACCAAATATTTACCATTTATTGAAATAAATCATATGAATATGAACCACAGTTTAGTGACTTCCTGAATTTTGAGATAATATTTGCTTCTTGCGTTCATACACAGAAACAAGTTATTTGACTTTTATTGACTATTTTCTAAATTCAAACATAATATTTATTATTTTTATCTATCTGTACAGATAAGATAATACAATTGTGAGATAACAAATTTTCGTTTGTTTTTCCGCTTCAACTAGTAGTGAATTTCTCAAGTGCACACTATGGATACAAACGTTTTTTTTTTGCATAGATCTTTCAGCTAGGTATATTAAAAAAATCTTAAAATAGCAAAAACCCTATAAAATTAGAAATAAGCTATTTTCACGCTACAATAAAAGATATTTCGTTGAATAAAATATAAGAAAGTTATTTTGAACACTTTGGTACCACACTTTTGGTCTTAATACCATACAAATTACGAAATATCATTTAATCCAAAATATATCCAATCTGGCCTTAATATTGAAAGAAAGAAAACACCACTGAATGTGAATTTGCATAACGAATGCATGGTAAAAATTTCGGTTATTTTAAACTTGTATTATTGGAGATAAAAAATAAAAACCCTCAAAATAGGCACTTTTTCATAGTTTTTTTTTCTACATTAATACAAATTTAAAATAAACGAAATTTTTACTATGCATTCGTTATGCAAATACACATCGAGTGGTATTTTTTTATTTTTTTCATTTGCAAGGCACGATGTTTTAGCGAGCTTGATGGTTCACCTTAACACAGGACATTCACATTAAACTCTTTATACGTTACAACGCAACGTAATAATATTCCGAAGAATAATCTACATCTAATGATTTTCGAACTATGAAGATATTTAAAGGCTTATATGGTCAATTGGTAAATAACAGACTGATATAAATTAGGTAAATTATATAGGTAAAACTACTCATTGATAAAATACTTTACAATAAATAATTTGATAGAATTCAAATAATAATAAAAAAAAAATTGCGAATAATATTAATTGTGACGTTTGTTGTTATAATATAGCTTCAGCTATTCATTAAATCAGATAATATATCATATTGGTATTGCAGTAAGAAAAGAAGAGAAGAAATAAAAAAGGTCTGAATAAGGCAAAGAAAATATTTGAAGTAATGAGGTTTCTGTAAGAAAATATAAATACCAGTTTAGATAAATTGTAAGAAGAATAAAAAAATATGAAAGTAGATAGAAGTTTGACATTAGCAATTCAAGAAAATAAGAATAATCTGCCGGTATGTCAACTACAAGTAGAGATGAAACAAACCTATATACGAGAGTGGTCTGAAAAGTTTCCGACCTCAACATGAAGATAGCAGCACTCGTAAATAAAAGCTAGGGAATTTCGTTGTTCATCTGTTGACAGTTACTCACCAAAGTTTCAGCCATTTTGGACACGCAGTTGTTATGTAACAGTCGTTTGAGTGCGTTAATGTGAGTATTTTTATGAAAATGGACAAAATCGAGTATCGAGCTGTCATCAAATATTTGTTTTTGAAAGGCAATACGCCTACGCACGCCTTTGCACCATCATTTACCACAGTGAAATTTTGGTCAGCTGAATTTAAACGTGGCCGTAAGAGCTTGGGAGACGATGAACGTTCGGGACGTCCAAAAACTGCAACTACCGACGAAAACATCGCCAAAGTTCACGAAATGGTGCTAGACGACCGCCGAATTAAAGTGAGAGAGATAGCAGAGGTTATGAACATGTCAAAAGAACGTGTTTGTCACATATTAAATCAACATTTAGACATGAGAAAGCTGTCCGCGCGTTGGGTGCCGCGTTTGCTCACGTTAGACCAAAAACGTGTCTCACACCTCAGCGGTTGCCATGGCGAAAATCCACGAATTACGGTTTGAACTGCTTCACCATCCGCCTTACTCACCAGATCTAGCCCCAAGCGACTTCTTTTTGTTCCCTCATCTAAAAATTGCGCTCGGAGGACAGAGACTTTCGTCAAATGAAGAGGCAATCACCTTCGTGAACAATTATTTTGCAGAGAAAAACGCTGAGTACTATTTGGACGGGTTACAGAGATGGGAGCATCGCTGGAGAAGTGTGTAGAGTTACAAAGAGACTATGTTGAAAAATAAAAAAATAAATTCTGAAAAAATGTCTAGTATCTTTGTTAGGTCGGAAACTTTTCGTATATGAAATATGAAATACTTGTCCGCAGAGAAATGTTTCAACAAACAACAGTAGTACTAAAATAAAATCACCTATCGACGGTTTCATGTTATAGTAATTATCAACACTCTAGAATACCGTCGTAGACCAAGTCATGAATTTGCACCACGTATTATTAATGATTCGTGTGAAAAACACAACCAATATACCAAGGCTGTCCTAGGAAATAACATGATTGGAGTAACAATAGATATGTTTTTGAGCCAAATACAATCAATTCCGTAACAGTAAAAACATCTGCAGTGTATTGCACTGGACTTTTTTATACGTATTATGTATATATTGTTTAGATGGAGAGGTTATAAAAACACAACATTTTAAATTTTGTATATTAATAACAAACTTCACAAAGGAGGGAAGGTCAAAAGGCGTATTTCCGTTAGACTCTCGAGCTCGAAAACTTTTATGATTACAATACTTCCTTATATACATTCGTACATAGGCGCCGACTTTGAAAATTTTTGTAGCGTGCACTCGCGCTCTCGTTTCAAATTTAATATCATATTTTTTTACACATACACACATATATAAAATGAAATATCTATCTCTATGCACATATTTAATTTAGTAAACAATAAAAATATAATAGGTACAGAAAGAAAAGGTTAACATTACTAAATTTTAAATTTCGATGATGTGTATTAGGTAGAATATATTTTAGTTATAAACACGAATCTCAAAAAAAAAAAAATTATGAATATAAAGTGCGAGGATTTAATTTAGGTTTATTATTTACTGATTTCGAACATATTCCTCCTTACTGTATTTCTAGTTATAAATTCATCGGCAATTAGATTTATATCGAGTTCCTCACTTATATCTCGATGCACATTTAGAATTGCAGCATGGTTTAACCGAGACTGCAACATTGTAGAACGCAAGTAAGATTTTAGGCGGCGTAATGAAGAAAATGATCTTTCGGCCGTACAAGAAGATACTGGAATGGTTAGCAGTATTCTTAGAAATTTATGTAATTCTGGTAATAGAATAATTAATTCCGGTTTCGTTTTTAAATGTTATCTTAATTTTGTTTTGGCTAGCTAAATCTAAGAACATGTTACGATGTAATATTAATCTGTCTATATCTAAATCGTCATTGTATAAGTCTTTTATAACTTGTTAAGATGTTTCCGTGTCACCAATTAAATTTTTTTCAAATTCGACCATTTTTGTCATAGTCATAGACACGAATCGGTTTTCCAAACTTCCTATGGTTAGATCCAGAACCTCGAAATATATGCGTCGATAATGCTCTTCTGGAGAATTTGGTGTACAACCTGCAGCACCATCATCTAATTTACGTGGAATTTTTATTTTTCTTGGCATTTTTGGTTCTTCAATATGAAAATTATAGCCATCATTCACACAATCTTTCCAAAATGAATGGAGTCCATTTATTCTATTTTCCTTTAAAACGTGCAAAGCAAGTTGAATAAGGGATTGAGCTACTTGTAAATTAAGGGTTGCTTTCTCCAAAGAGGCGTTTAATGTTTCTATTCTTTCAAAAATAGTTATTACAAGTTTGATAAAAAGCAGGGTTTCAAATTTGTTTAAACGATTATAAATTCCATTTGATTTAGATTTATTTTCTGGATTCTGTCTTGGAAGATTTTCATTAAATATCATAATATTCTCGTAATTTACATAAATACTTTTAATTGAAATAATTCTAAGGCACCACCTTGTGGGGCAAAACGATATTAAATTATTTATTTCGCTACTACTATCACTTTCCGGGACTGAGGTATCCCTGTCAACATGTGATAAGCCTGATTGCATATTATGAAAAAATGATAAACGCTTGGGTGAATTTTTAATAAATGTGATCAAGTCTTTTATAAATACAATTAAATCACTAATACATGCAATTTTACTTAGTCCATCCAGGACCACCAAATTTAGTGTGTGTGCTAAGCAGTGAACGTATAACGCTCTCGGTTCTAATTCCCGAATTCTAGTTTTAGACCTGAAACATTTCCACTAACATTTGCGGCACCATCGTAACATTGACCTCGACATTTTTTAATATCTAGATTAAATCTTACTAAGCAATCATTTACGATATTGAACAAAGTTTCTGAATCTGTTTCGGCAGTTTTATAAAAACCCATAAAAATCTCATGTATACTCAATCCGTTATCAACAAATCTAAAACTTAAGAAAACTTGTTCTTGCACAGAAATATCACTAGTTTCGTCTACTACTAAAATACGTAGTGGTTTTTAATGATTCGCATAGTTTTCGTAAGATAGAGTAGGACATTATAGATACAATTTCATTACTATATTCATGAGATAATTATTTATACCCCTTACGAATTAACCATAATTTTAATTGTGGACAATCGTCGGCTCTTAGATGCAGTAATTCTAAAAAAATTGAATGTACGTCGGTATGGCCTCTTATTGCTAATCCTTGTTGTCCTAAATATCGAAGGGTTGAAATAATTTTAAGTAAAGCTACACGTGCTTCTGCCATTTCTTTTTTCTTCCCAACTGATAACATTGTTGACACGTTCTGGCCGAAATATTCGCCATTTTGGTTAGCACGGCTTTTTGTGTACATCGCTTTTCTTATGGCTTGCAAATCTTTCTAACGCCTTATTCCATGAAGAAAATCCATCCTTTACGAAAGTTTTGAGAGTTCGTTGGTCTGCATTGGAAATATTCGGTAATTCCATCTTCTTTTCAACTGCTTCGCAACAAACTTGACATAGTACTTTTCCTGATTCATTAATATAATTCAGCCATAGATATCTCGAATAGCACTTTTCATTGTAGGAACGGCCGTGTTTAGATTGATTTTTAATAGTTGACTGAAATGACTGTTCCTGATGTTGATGCAAATAATTGTGAGGTAGGTTCACTTGTATTAATATCAATATTCTCACTAATGTTATCACTATCAACTTCGATATTTGACTGAGACTGTGATATTAAGGTTTTATCCTGTTTTATTCTTATTACAAATTTATCCATTGTAATAAATTAAGCTGCTTACAAAACGAAACACTTACTTATAGGAATATAATAATCTGATAATTCAAGATAATCCACACGTGTGTATAACAGATTCTTAAAAGAGCGACTGCACCAAATAGCAAATACTAATAACTTCAAATAATTATCATAGTGCATTGATGTTTTCATTGCCAACAACAACTAAATATTGATAATTCCGTACATAAATGCACACTACGCAATTATTTACGATTTCATAATATGCGTATTAGCGTAAATGCCACATCCAAAACACAGTCTAGTAAATAGATAGAAAGAGAAAGAGCCTATAGATGCATAAGCTACCATACGGAGAGAACAGGATAGGATAAGATAGCAAACCATATAGTATAGAGACAATGTTTATATTATATATTTGCACGTTTGTAGTACATGCAGTCAACTTTTTTTTATTTTTTTTTATAATAAAATATTACCAGATTTTGTCGGGTGCATTTGTATATGATTGCACCCAACAAAATTATTTGTCGGGTGCACATGTACCCATGCACCCCACAAGTCGGCGCCTATGCATTCGTATAATTAAATAATCAGTTATGTACTACTAACTTGACATCTAAAATCAAGTATGGCCACACTGAATAATATAGCTAAATTGAGTGCAACTGTTCATTGATTATATTGTCATGATGAATAAAACATTCTTTGTTGGAATTGATCGTTGTCTTAGTTTCACAACTTTGCATCGAATATCGTAAACCTGCCAATTGCTAATTTCCATTCATAATAAAGTATTTATTTGTCTCCATCTCAAAATGTCAACGATTAAATAAGAAAAGCTTCAATTAACAAAACATCACTTTTTGATAAGGAACGTCAGCAAATTATGTTTTTCCACAAACGAACTTGACTTCTAAATTCAACAACACTCATGTCTCAGAAAACCCATTTGACATTCAGTAATTGGAACCCTTGATTGTGATGAAATCAATGCAAACAGTCTAAATAAAAAATACACACAAATTGAAAGAAGATTTGCGTCGAAGATTTCATAATGAGTATCTAGGTCAACTCATTCAAGGACAGAAAAATCAAGACAGTTGTAAAATATCAGTAGGTGAAATTGTTTTAGTAGACAGCGATGTCAATCGTTTTCCAGCATGTGGACAAGAAATATTTTTTGGAAAGATGGTGTGTTTTCAAACAATGAAGACAAGATGTAGAAGAATAATTAAAACACCGATAGATTTTCTTTTAAATAATTTATAAGCTTATAACTTTATTATTTTTGGGTATCTAATTATTATAATCACAATGTAAAAGAAAGTTCAGAATTAAAAATAAAATTAAGTATGTTCAAGACAAAATATATACATCTTTTGACGGTGCATAAAAATAGCAAAAAGAAAAGACTATTGTTCAATTATTTGACATTTTTTCAACATATTGTGTTAAACAAATTAATGTAAACGTGCGTTTAATCATTTTAGACGGGTAGCTTATCTTGTATACACACGATAGTTTATTTTAGAAAAAATCTTTTCACAATACCTTCCTAAAACTATTCTTTTCTCTTTGCCAAGGAAACAGTGGCATAATTTTGGATGAATCTTAACCTTCAATATCAGAAAATTTTAATAAACCCTGAGATGGAATGCCATATGAAGGCATTTTCCAAATTAAAACGCTATCAATGAGGAGATTAAGTAAAATTACTTTTTAGAAAACAATACAAATTCTTACCTTAAATAAAATAAAATGCAATTTTACAAAGAAATGTGAACTCCTTGTAAAGTATTTTAGTGAAATTAACCAGTTTTTTTGCAATAAACATATTTAGCGATAAACATATTTTTAAAATGATTGTGAACACGAATTATCAAATAAAAACTTCCTACCATAAAAGCAACAAATACAAAATACGCTGATATATACCTTTAAAGTTCATGATTTGAATTACACATAAATTTATACACAAGTTCGGCTCTAATATTGCACAATATGGAATCGGTCAGAGAGAAAAGACAATAATAAATTTCAAACTTACATCTCAGATGCGAGACCGTGAATTTGCCACGTCAAAAGTAGAATGGTTGTTACGCATGCAAGCATCCAGGAAAGATCCATATTAGGACATCTGAAAGAAAAGAAAGACATTTTTCAGTTCACATATATATGTTTTCAACATTTCTCTAGTTTTATAAAATACTCGTACAACTCAAAAGTGTTATTTTTAAACTTCATTTTTTTGAATTTTCTCAGAATGCATAAATGCTTTGCGTAACCTGTTGAAATGACATACCAATCAAACAAAACATTGTGAATTTTCAATACCGTTGCATTTGTGACCTACACTGCTCAGATGTATTTTAATATGTTATCTTTTCACTTATTATTTAAAAAAAACAATTTTTTGTCTTGTAAATATTTGATACCAAAGCTACAAGATGTTTTTATCATTAATATAGATTGCAATAACATTTAAACCACTTCTTATTTTCAGCTCTGCATGAATGGAACTAACATACTGATGTTAGTATTTATTATTATAAGATTAAATATGTTATATTACTGACGGGTTTTTGCTAATATATTTATTTATGTTTTATTTGTTGCTCGAACAAAGGCTCACAGGCAATCCATCATGTGTCCACTATCTATTAAATAGGAATATCAAAGAAGTATGGACAAAATTTGAAAAAAAAAATTTTTAATATAACCAATTAAAAAATTATATCCACTCTTAAATATCTGCATCAAGAAAAGATCTGATTATTGTTTTCGATAAAGGTATTTTTCCACAAAACATTCAATAATTTTAATACTTGAACACGAAGATTCATAATCAAATAAAACTTAAAGATGCTGTCTTCCTCCGATTGTTTCTAATATACGGTGGAAGTTCATTCATAACGGAAAAAAAATAACTACTGAGTGCATGTCTTAATTTTTAATATTAATTCCACCGTAATCTGTAAATTAATGCTTCAAGTTTCTTAAGAAACAACATTCTAAATTGAGAACTGAAAAATGATATAATTTCAGTAATGAAAATCTGAATATATGTATTTACGTAATAGCAAGAACAAATTAAATTTGCATATTCAGAAGGATCTGCGGACGAACTGATAATAAAAATTAATGGCTTGTTATCTTTCTACATAAATTGTCATTTTAATATAATGGAGGCTTCTTTGCTTTACATACATATATTATGTTTGTCTTGGCTATATCAAGAAAATAATTCACATTTCGTTTATAATTATTAAAATTGTGGCAAATATTTGTTTAGTTTCATAAATTTTGATATGATGGTTTTCTTAGAAAAGTTCTATATTTTACTTATTTATGTATTATATTTCGTTTTGTATGTTCAATTACTAAGCACAGGCCTATATAGGAATTTGTCAAATTTTGCTATTCCAGTGTTGTTTAGTATAATATGTTCGGTATGTTCCCTTGTCGATGTTTTGTGAACAATGTGATTTGTGCTTTGTTTGGCTCTATTTCTATTCCACTTCCTGCAAACCAAGTATCTATGTTCTTGCATATTGTATTCAGTATCAGTACTGTTTCTGGATAAGTTTTTGATTTTGCGTAAATGCTTATGTGCGTCGTCGACAAATCTCAAAATGTTGCCTTTTTTCTACATTTTCGATTATCTCATGGTTATAGATATTAAATAGTATTGGGCTTAAAATTGCGCCTTGTGGTATGCCAATTTCTTTGAAAATTGTGGATATATATATTTATATATATATATATATATATATATATATATATATATATATATATATACAGTCACTCAAAAAAGTCTGCGTACACCTTAGAATATTTATGAAATATGCAGTTAGAAATATAAAAAATAATAAATACAAGTTTAAAATGACGAGATAATATAGTTCGGAGTGTAAGGTAATGTATGTTGTGTTTAAAAAAAAAAAAACTTAATCTTAATAAAAATTAGTAACATTCTATTTATAAACATAAGTATACAACAATAACTATACCAAAAAATCACATCAATAATTGCAGTGGACATAGTCTCCGTACAATTAAATACATATTATACCTGTGTATGACCGACAATAACTAGAAATAACATTAAATAAAATAAAGTATATATATATATATAAATATATATATAACATATAGAAAGTATGCTTTGGGGGTGTAATATATATATATATATATATATATATATATATATATATATATATATATATATATATATATATATATATATATATATATATATATATATATATATATATATATATATATATATATATATATATATATATATATATATATATATATATATATATATATATATATATATATATATATATATATATATATATATATATATATATATATATATATATTATAGATATATATATAACGAATTTATCATTTAAAATAATAGTTTAAATAATAATAAATATATTTGCAAAACAAAATGATTATTATAGTAAATAAATTATTAATCGCAAAGTGATGGGTTCACCAAAATTGAGCCGTTGCCAAGATAGCCGTTTCCATAAGGGTCATGTCTACGGCTGTTTTAATAACGGTGGTTTTGAAAACCGGTCTTATGAAGGGCTGAAATGAGGTTACACCAAAGAGATACGTTAGTAGAGTTATATTATAAAATGAAATTATGAGTATTGAGATATAATTTAAAATAACAAATTCAACTATTACACTATTTAATAAATATAATTACAAGCAACTAATAATACAGGTAAATGTTGACAAAACAAAATAATGTAATTTTACTAAAAATAATAATCAATCTACATAATATAGTATCGTAGCAATGCATTGGATTATTAAAAAAATAACGAATAATGCATAAGGCGCGGGGAGTGGGCGGCACTACGCGACCACTTGGTTACCCAAAGAAAGAGCTGGGATTCCTCGAGTTCAAGATACTATTTTAAGTATTTGTTATAGCCAAAAATAAAAAATCTACTGATGGAAAATGTCACATAACATTGTAGACATAAGTTATATGTTTGTCTATGTATTTTGAATTTTTCCAAAAGTATTTTTTTAATTCGGAGAAATTCGTTAATAATTCACAGAAATACAATTATAATTCTTTAATTCATGAGTAATTCTTTTGAATTCCAGAGTAATTCATGTACTTCATAAGTAATTTATACGTAATTTAAGTAATTCTAGTAATTCACGAATAATTCCGTTGTAATTTTTTGCAAGTGTACTCCGTTATTCAAGAGGGGCCAACCCCTCGGTGTATATCTCAGTGTATATTCATGTCTACTTAAAGTATTCGAATTCAAATAATTTGTGATTTTGCTGAACAGAATCATTGGTATAGAAAAATAGGAACTGGCCCATGAGGGGATCGAACCCGCGACATTCGCGTTATTAGCACGACGCTCTAACCAACTGAGCTAATGGGCCTATTGACTTAAGTTAGATTGCTTTATTTCTTAGCTGAAAGTATAGGGACTAAGGCTAGGTTTCTATGCATCCGTTTCAGTTTCAACTATCGCATTACATCCGGCGCGAGTTATAAGTGGTCAGATTTACAAAAAAAAAAAAAACTTAAACGCAATGAAGGACAGAGTAAGTCTAATCTCTACTCATTGCAGTACGACCTTGCGAACGGATGTTTCTCTATATAAGATATTACCTGTTCAATTCTCCCATCGACTTGAGAACACCTATTATCTAACATAGGTCTAACCTAAAATCTGAGTTGCCTCTTTTTAAAATATTTTTAATAGATATGTTAGTTTATAGTTTAGTTGAAGACATATTTTTAGGTGAATTATCAAACCAAAAATCGCAACGGATGCATGCGAACATCACAAACTTCATCCGTTGTTGAGAGTGCAGCACTATACTTAACAGGACGGATGGAATTAATGAAAGGAAACCTAGCATAATACTTTAGCAATCTATTAAAATGGAAGTCGTATAGTAAATGAGAAGTTGATCCATAGATAGATAAAACCGCAATCATTACGTAATTAGCGTGATACGAGTAATTGCATTTATGTCTTGATACTACAAACAATTTATTAATCGTAAGCATCGGTGGTTCAGTGGTAGAATGCTCGCCTGCCACGCGGGCGGCCCGGGTTCGATTCCCGGCCGATGCAGATTTCTTTTGATTTAATTTGACGTCCACTACGTGCAGTAGCGGTGATAGTTTCAAATGTTCTTTGTTTGGAGGTTAGATGATAATATGTAATTCATTTAATATTGATGTGCATTACATGTCTTATGCCCGGTTTCACCAACCTCAGTTAAATTTATTCCTTAGTTAAAATAAACAATATCGAATCAAAATGACATTCCTTATGGAAAAATAACATTGCTGTCAGTTTAACCTTTTATTTAACTTAAGAATAAATTTAACTGACGTTGGTGAAACCGGGCATTAAGAAGACTTCTTTAGAAATCGTGCTTCATAAATGAATATAATATAGTTTAAGAAAAACCATCTAGTCCGTTTACTTCTAAGCAAATGCGATTTGGCGCTCGGGTAGTATGCGCCAAAAAGAGCATTTTGCAGCTAATGTATAAACTAAAACAATCTGAAGTCGGTAATTGTAGTTTCTATATTTGAATAGCGACAGACTTTTAAAAAAATAGACGGGTTTAAAGAGCGCGAATTTTAAAAAGTAAATATATTCTTCATTATATTTTTAATATCGAAGAAGTCAGAGATCATCATACGTGAAACAGAATTTAATAGAAATGAAGGAAAAAATTAAACAAAATTGTTTTTATTCAAGTAAGTTTAAGGGCATATTACGAATTTACATATTTCTTAGCTTCCGAATCAATTATTACGGGAGCAAGCTCTGTTTTATAAAAATTTATTCATTTCGGTAACATAATTTCTATGAAATTTAGATCGATATTTATTATTTCTATGTTTATACCTTTCGGAGGCCAAATTATAAAATCGCATTTTGTTCTACCACTAACATACTTATGTATAATTGACAGCCACTCTAAGGAATGCAACTACCAATGAATATCTCAAGAAAGCGTATATTAACATTGTATTTACTTCTTATTAGTATAAACTGGGGTAAAATGTTGAGACCGCTCTACTAAAATTGTTTATTACATTCGCGCTAATACTGGGTTCCTAACTATCAATCATTCGTGCGATTGTATTTACCCCAACTTTTATCTACTTTAGATAGGCGCGTGCTATAAGAAATACGAATGATTTTTAACTCGCCGTAAAAAGTAATAAACGTATTTGTTTTTAAAATAAATTAAAAATTAATTGAATTGTTTTTGTGTTTTCCGGCTTGCGCGATGCTTTGAATAATACATATGACAGTTGATATTTTAGATTGATTACTATATGATTGTTGACTTAATTGTTACTTCTATTATTTTAATTATAGTGCAATAATAGTTATTTATACAGAAATTCGACATGCCAAAGTTTAGGCAACAGCTCACCGACGCCGAGTATACTTTTTATAACAACCAAGGAATAAAGATATCTTTGATTGACAGCCAATACTAAACAGCTTGCCGGATATCTAATGTTTATATTATTCAAGAAATAAAATAGATATCTTTGATTGATCACGCTATATTGTCATTGTTGATTTGATTGTTACTTTGATCATTTTAACAAATATTCTTTATTTATTCAGAATCTCGTCATGCCAAATTTTAAGCATTGGCCGAAGACGAGCCCTGAGCATTTAATTTATATTATTATGTTTCAAAAAATATATATATATAAAATATAAATTATATCCTCAGAGCTCGCCTTTCGCCAATGCATAAAATGTGGCATGGCGACATTCTGAAGAAATAAAGAATATTTGTGCTATAATTAAAATTATCAAAGTAACAATCAAATCAATAGTTTGCAAATATAATTATGAAAGAAAAGAAAGAGTAACATCAAATATTATTCGGATGAGTACAGTCGTAAACTCGACCGAATATTTACCATTTATTGAAATAAATCATATGAATATGAGTCACAGTTTAGTGACTTCATCTAGTGGAGAAATTCTCAAGTTCACACTATGGATACAAACTATTAGGCTTAGTTCCTCTTAACTTTTTTTTGCATAGACGGCGCTACCTTACAGCTAGGTATATTCAAAAAATCTTAGAATCGCGAAAACGCTATAAAATTAGAAATAAGCTATTTTCACACCACAATAAAAGATATTTCGTTGAATAAAATGTAAGAAAGTTATTTCGAACACATTGGTACCATACCTTTGGTCTTAATACCATAAAACTTACGAAAAACCATTAAATCCAAAATATCTCCAATCTGGCCTAAGTATTGAAAAAAAAAACATGGATGTGTATTTGCAGAACGAATACATGGTAAAATTTTCGTTTATTTTGAGCTTGTAATGTAGCAGATAAAAAATAAAAACCCTCAAAATAGGCACTTTTTTATAGTTTTTATTTTTTATCTGCTACATTACAAGCTCAAAATAAACGAAAATTCTTACCATGCATTTGTTATGCAAATACACATCGAGTGGTATTTTTTTTTTTAATTTGCAAGGCACGATGTTTTAGCGAGCTTGATGGTTCACCTTAACTCTGTTTCCTAGGGGTTTCACGGTGAAACCGTAACTTTATAAATTTATTTGAAGTTTTCTAGCAGACATACATTTTAAATTCTTAATTCGAATATATCTTTTTTAAAAGTATTTCTGAAAATGTTATTCTGTATTTTTTTATCTTTGGCAGTAGCAACATGATGGTTATAATTATTATTCAAAATCACTAAACAATTCTTATTTATATTAACAATTTTGGAATTTTTTGAAAAATAATTATAGTTATCATGTTGCTACCACCAAAAGTATTAAGCATTGTTCAGAGAAAATTTCTCAGAAATATTTAAAACATTAAATATACTCGAATTAAGAATTTAAAATTTCCACCGGTATTTAGGCAACTACGTGATTTCAATCGCATTGTTAAATTAATTTAATCTCTCGTTGCTGAGTCTAATCTCAAATCTGCAGAACAAGTTTTGGATTAATAAGCAAAAAATCACAGACATAACGTATACGAGAATGTAATGAACGGACACTTGTTTGAAGCAAGAAGTGGCAAGGTCTAAGAAGCATTGATAGTTCAACGGTATATGTATATTTCAATTTCATTCCAATTTTGGTTTCTGAATTCTATTATCACCTTCAGTTATTACTCTGTGTACTTCAAACTCTTAGGTTTGTTGTGATGTTGACCCGGCGAAATGACACAATAAAGGATGGGTATCATTTTGTTACGGACAAATGGTCAACAAATGGTAATGTTTACGTCGCACGCAGTAATCTCTAATTTATTTGTGTTGAGTGAAAATAGTGGTACAGAAAAACTTATTCGAAAAGATAAAGAGGCAAATCCATGAAGTTGGCACTAAAAGTGGGGGGGAACATTTAATTTTTTTGCCAAAATGATTCACCTAAATAATATATATTTTTTCTTGTCGAATTATAGACAATAGTTATTAACAATTAAACATTAATGGTCTTAACTTCACAGCAGCACCAATCAAAACAAATTTTCTCCTTATTTGTAACCTATTTCAAATGTCATTAATTAGCGAGATATGAGCAATTGAACTTTTATTGCCAGCACTAAAAGAAGAACATTTTAATTTGCACACTTGAAATAATTTCCATAGTGTGTCCCAAACTTTAGAAATAAAATGGTTGCAAAATTTACAATTTTTTGGCATAAATAAGCATTTATTATAACTTATTTTGTACCCTTAGAATCTATTTCAGAATCTATACCAAATATTAGAAATTGAAGGTTATTATTTAGAAAACCAAATCTTCTAGTCCTAGTTCGTACAATGCTCATAAAATGTATAAGATGTTAGAGTAGCGCAATAATAAGCGTGATATGAGCAATTACAATTTTATTGCCAGCACTTAAAGAACAACATTTTAATTTGTCAGTCTTTTTTTGCGAGCCAAATATTTTCAGAAGTGCTGCTCTTGTCACATCTTATAGCCAAATAACATATTGGTGTCAATTTAACTGAGGAGTATATAACTGACATTGCTGAAATCGGGTCTTAATTTGGCAAATATCGTAATAATGAGTAATAAATAATTATAATTTATAAACAGATTATAAATTTGTCCAGAGACTTTTGTTCCATGCGAAGTGTACTTTCTGTAATACGAAATCAGTTATAGAGCCAGAAACAAACATCTGAAGTATTTTGCACTGGACTTTGTTAGTTCACCTATCTGTTTAGATAGGATAATAAATTTTTTTGTAGATTCAGGTTTTAATTTATTTAAAAACTAATACATTTCTGGTCACAATAATTACTAATATATAATGAATAATAATAATATATCCTTGAACTTTTAAAAGCTTTTGTTATATTGTCATTTCTATCTAAACTGATATGTCTACTACTTATAAGAAAGTCCAGTGCAGCGCAATGCAGATGTTTATGTTTATGTTTATGTTTATGTTTATGTTTATGCTTTTACATAAATTGTTCTTTAATTTACAAAATAAAAATGTGTTAATATCTGCTCCATTTTAGCAATAATTATGCGTATAATTTTGTATATTCAACAAAGTAGTAAAGTATTGTAAAAGCTCTAAATGAAAGGTCTAAGGTCATTTTACATTGTATCACGTATATTTATTTCACATAAAAACATGCAGTTGATTGCGAAATGTATAAAACTACTTAGGCCGCATGATGTTTATCAAGTTTATAAATAATATGTTTTTAAATCATTCATAATAGAAGTAGTAACATTTAAATAATCTTACCTTGTGCTGACAAAATGCGGTGCTGAGAGCTTCAAGCTCAGCCCACTTGATCGTTATTTTCTCATCAATGTTCACCAATTACAGTATATTAAAAGATCACACGAACAGCATACAGTCAAAATGAACACTGCAATGAAAAAACAGTAATTGTTAATAAAATATACATACATATATAATTTACAATATGAACAATATATCGAATATTTTTCCATCGTCAGTGAAAATAACATAAGTAAATTATTTTCTATAACAACCGGTGAAGGTTATCAGTAAAATAAAACTTTTAAAAATATTTGACTGGAAGAGTAGATAGATAAAAATGTCGGATATTGTTACGCTTAGGCTAACAATGAGAGTTCATGTACATATAGATTAGGTTTGCTTATAATAATATTATTCAATATTTACGATTGAAATTCTTAAAATTGAAGTGTATAAGTAAAATCCGAGGAACGTGCAATAAGCTAATTATATGTGTTAGTGATTATCTCTTGGAAGCCAAGATCGAAGTGGAGGAAACCGAACTTTGTGCACCGGCGCTTGTCGTGAAAACGTAAAATACATTTTTCCGACTGTAAAAATATATTTTCTTTATTGTATTCCTTAATTGATATAGAATAATAGCGCAGTAATTTCTAGTAATAGTCACATGTTTTTCATTGTTGCCAACCAACAAAATATCTTCGAAATCTCCAATACATGAATAGCCTCAACAACACCATTGAAACGACTTTTATTTGTGTTCAGGATTATACTGATGAAT
>JADQWA010000099.1:126479-165760 GCA_018344505.1 Nebria ingens riversi
AAAGCAAAATAGGCTAGAATAATTTGGGATTAGATATTTGTCATCGATTGTACAAAATAGATTGAAGTGTTTAAAAGGTTAGTGATATACTAAAAATATTGTTGCATTGAAAAATATGTTTTGCTAGATAAATTTAATTTATTTGAAAACTAACAAATTTTTATTCTTAACAATTACTAATATGGATCAAAAAGCTCGCATGGTTGCATGAATGAAAACATCATTTCCATTACTACGTGCATATCATATGTCTTACAAATCTTACAAGTTAGAAAAAGATAGTTTATATATTTCTTGTGTTAGAGGTGCACATTTGTTATTGTACAATATCTATGTGATTTGAAATTTGACCTTGAATTAAAAAAAAAGTGTTTTATTATTCTTTTAATCTAAACTAATATACCTACTACGTATAAGAAAGTCCAGTGCAGGGCTCTGCAGATGCTTCATTTAGTAGTGTCGTTTTTGAGAAAACTCTGAAGAAATGTTTATTTTCTAATCTAAGTTAATGCGCAATAGTTACTACACTATTTTAGGAGTAAATTGGCAATTAACATTTATAAAAATAATAATAATAATAATATATATATATATATATATATATATATATATATATATATAATTTACTCCTAAAATAGTGTTATTTTGATTGTAATTAAGATTAATATTTTAATTGTATATTCATTTAGAAATGAAAGCTCGCCAAATGCGACAGTGAATATTGGCATGACCAGTGGTTGTTCACTGAACAACTAATATCGACAACTCGTGATGTTTAGGCATGGTATAACTTTACTATAGAGTTGAGCCTATAAGAATGAGTCAAGCAGTGGCGGATCTAGGATATCTTCAAGGTGGGGGCGAACTGAGTCCAAATAGAATTAATCGTTCGTGCTAGAAGAAGTTAATTTAATATTAAAATGCAATGAAAAAGTAATACTATAACGTAGGTATTATTTTATATTTGCACTATAGTTTCTGTAGACTGCGATTAAAGGCAAATAGTCAAATATAGCATGACACTTTCACAGGGATAGTTTATATTATTTAAATATTACGAGTTTGCATATCTGGTAATGACATTGTCAATATCTTGATGCACATGCATTAGTGCCAATCCGTACAATCGATTTCGCAACCAAGTTTTTAATCTTCGAAGAGCGGAAAACCTTCGCTCTGCACTGGCTACACTGATAGGCAATTTTAATAAAATTTGAAATAAAGTATGGCAATTCGGATAAGAATCACGATCGCAATAGAAGGAGTATACTTGCAAAGGACTTTTTAAATCGATTTCTTTAGATTTAAGCGTTAATAATCGCAAAGATTTAGCATGCCACATAGTTATTTCAGCTCTGAAAATTACTAGTGAATGTACGTTTTGCAAATTCATTAAAATAGTCCCGTATTTTTTCCATAATATTTCAATTGAAGTTTGCAAATAAATTTTATTCATGGTAGATAAATTGTGTGGAAGCGCAACGGTATGGTTAAGTTTAAGGAATGGTTTTGGCAAGGCACCCAAACTCCAAATGGAGCTAGGTTTAATATTTCTGCTACAGCGCCGCGTTGTTTAGATGCCATTACACTACAGGTATCAGTGCAAATCCCTACACAATTGTGATATTTCTCTAAAATTTGTTTTACAGATTTTCCAAGAATTTGGCCGTTTAATATAGGTTCTCCAGGTACATTTTTATCAAAATTAAGCTCATAAATGGAAAAAACCAACAAGATCTTCCCTTATTTGACAGTCTTTGACATAACTAATTACGATACTTAGTTGTGAAATCGTCGAAATATCAGTAGTTTCACCAAACATAATTGCAAAGAAAACTGAATCATTGACATATCGTCTAATTGTATCTATGATTTCTTCTCCACAACAATTAATTAATTGATTTTGTGTTGTTTTTGATATATACATATATATGTGGCATTTGAGGCGACGTTTTTCAAATGCTCATCTAAAATAGTATCTCTGGCTCTGATAATTAGTTTTAAAATGGCTCTAAAATTGCCTTCATTGGTAATGGATCCATATGAATTTGAAGGAAAGTCGTCTAATGAACCGTCATCCCGAAGACCCCGGAATGCAATATTTTGGTTTGCCATTGTTATTATAGGGTCCAAAATACGATTTAGCCGTTTCCGGTTTTCTTGAACTTGCTTGAACCTTTCGGTAAATAACAAGTTAATACTTTGACACTCCGGTTTTTCATAAATATCGTTCTTTGCCCAGTAGTTTGGCGAACTTTGTCAGTGGTTTAACAATTAAAGCACCAGTTTCCAAATAGCATCTTTTTGCACCTACTATTGCAGGTGGATGTACGGAACAATATTTACAAAATCCTTTCATTCTTGGTGAATAAACTAGTCATGTATATCTTGATAAATGTCCGTGGTATATGTATAGTTTATCGATAGTTTCTTTTTAATATGTTCAGAAAAAGGTATTTTATAATTAGCTGGTGGTGTAAGCGGATTTTTCGATCATTCCTTTTTTCTGTAACTATCTATAGGCATATTGATATAGTTGCCAATATCATTGTCAACATTAGGCTCTACTTCAAAAGATTCCAGGTTTTCTTTCGGTAAATCCATTAATGCTAGATCACAATAAATGAAATATTTACCAAGCATTTGTTATGCAAATGTGCATCGAATGGGTTTTTTCTTTCATTTGCCAGCACGATGTTAATCTTATCCGAGGTTTTATCTCATTGCACATTTTTGTATTTATATTTAGCCTGAAAAATATACATATGCAATCGGTCGGTGCTGCCTGAATTTTTCAAATTTTATTCTGTCAAGGAGGGGGCGATCGCCCCCCCCCTCTGGATCCGTCAATGGAGTCAAGTAAGTTTGAAACAATAAAAACGTTTAAAATACGTGACTGAATTTTTCAAAAGTCTCTCTTACAAACAATTATAAATGTTTAATGTAGTGGCTGAGAAGCACAAGTATGATAAATATACGTTTTCCTGACCCGTGACATACATACTATGATATATTATTAACATATTTTGAAAGTTTGAGAAACTTACGTAGTATATTTATTTCTAGATAGCCGCACTGTAACATAAAATGAAACTTTGCATACATTTTTTACAACAATGAAAAATGTCTGTTAGATGCAAATTAACAATTTGGTTTTGTTGAATTTTAAACGAAGTTTAATTTTAAATTAAAGTAGTGCAATTATGCATTAATAAAATATCTTAAGTATGTCACATATATAATGGTTCATACATCTTATATTAATCCAGTCGTAGTAATAAACCAACTTCTTATCAATAAAATTTAGTTTCTTTCATAAGAAGCCCAATGAAGCAGGACATAATAGAAATAGAATAAATGGCTTGAAGTGATGTTATGCTGGCCATGACCTAATGCTAAATATATCTTAACAGGGGTTCACAGGTGTACGTCCGAACCTAACTATAGACGACATGCATTGCAGCAGACAGGTTGACCTCTTTTAATATTATCACATTGTGTTCATTGGTATAGCGTCTATTCCATTAGGCCAAATAATCACGAAAAAAAAAACTCGACATTTTAACGGAAATACATCTTTTGGCCCTGAATCGAGTCTGACTATTTTTGGAATGATGTCTGTGTGGGTGTGTGTATGCCTGTGTATGTTTGTGCCAGTGAGCGCTCTACAGCCTACACTGTTAAAATTATGAAACTTTAAACTTAAGATTTGTAATGTCTGGCAAGAAAACCTCCTGTTTTTGAAAAGCATATTCAAACTAGAAGTGCATGTTTACTTGAGTCACTTTTTGTAGTTTTAATTAAAGTTAAAGATATTCATATTTTGAACAATTTTTGTGTGAAACATTTCTTCAAAAAGTGTACCAGTTTCGAGAAAATTGCTATTATCTTATTTATATAGCCATAGTTACATAGGTATGGAAAATTATATATAATAAATCGCATCTACTATGCATGTCAATTTTTTTTAATATTCAAATATTTTGACATTTAATATTTATTTTCATAAATAAGTTTAGTGAAAAAGCGTTGCAAAGGTTAGTAAATAATTTAAAATATTATAAGAAAATATTTTGTATGGTTTAAAGTTCATTTGAAAGTAATTTCTTGAAATTTAAACATTTTATATTTTAATTTATATACTAAAATTACGTAAAAGTACAATTTTTAGCTCGCTGTACATAATACCGAAGAGCTCGTGTATTAGTAAGTATATATATATATATATATATATATATATATATATATATATATATATATATATATAACTAGGTCGCTCGTAGGATCAAAAATTGTCGCTTCTTCTTCTCTGAAGATACAGAATGGATTGACACCAAATTTGCTATACATCATGAATGGATACACAATTTATGCCACTCGCATTTTAATCTACTTGCCATTTTATTTACGGCCGTAAAAAACACCAAAAAAATGTACAACAAATTTGAATATTTTTATGATCTTAACATTATTTTAAAAATTTTACATTTACATAGAAATTCGCCATGCCAAGCCTTGCTGCATCAATGCTTCTATTTAGCTTTGTTATGTGATATGAATATGCAAAGTATGACAGAATTATTTTAGTTCGCAATATGTAATGCGATTGCTTAATTAGCGATGGTCATATGAATAACTCATATGCATGAAATGATCGACGGACCAGTATTGCATTTGCTGCTACTTTTAGAAACATAATATGAATATTATATAATATTTCCGTTGCGACTTATGATTCGGTGTCCAGTTATGTCCAAAAATGTGTTACTTATACGGTTGCGGTAGCTGGGTACGCAAGCAACAACCTTACGACACAGTCAAAAGTTAGTAAGATTGAAATTGTACCTGCATATATTAGGTCGTGAAACTGGACAAAGTAATAATTTTTAAAATATAATTGATAATCTACGACAGTTTATTTTATTTTAAATAATTTTTGATAAGTCTTTTCATTTTATTTTAAATAATTTTTTAAGGCAGCATGAAATTTCATGTTGATAAGTTTTTAGCAGATTTTATTTACAAAATGACGTAAGGTTGTTGCCTGCGTATCTGGACTTTACCTTTTTAACGAATGATATTACGAAACTATATCTTACGTTAGTCAATATTATTTCATGTTCCTGAGTTATATATTTAAAGTATATTAGAGAACTCTTCACCAGTAGTTGATAATCACATTACCTGTATGTGGTCCGGAGTCTGTTTCATTATTTAGTCTATAGTTGGACATTGTTGTAGTACTTATTATCTTTGTTATTTGCTTTTTTATTCTTTAATATAATTCTTGTTATTGTTACTATGGTAGAGTTTGCTTTTAAACGTATCATTCGGATAATCTATCCTAAACACATCCTGTTCACATCGATTTGACAGGAACACACTTAAATATTGTAAAACTTGACCACCCAAACCAAGACGTTACACTCTTTTAAATATATTATTTCATGAAATGTATTTGCAATATTATACTATTAATTAATGATTGTTTAAAATTGTATATGGTAAATGATATGATTGTTTAAATTTGCACGTTGGCAGCCATTTTGAAAATGTCAACAAAGATATAATAACCAATGTTTTCTACACTATAGTAGGGATTGGTTCTATATGATTAAATCAGGGACTCAACGCGCTTATTGGTCATGTTACCCAGACACTGAACTCGCGTAGAAAATAATTCTCATTTTTTGGGGTAGAGTTTTACAATATATTTTGATTTAACTAGTAAATTTTTATAGCAATTAAAACATATAAAATATTTTTTATTGCAAGAAATATACTCATTCTCTGATATTTGTTGCTAAGTGACATGTATTAGTTTAAAAATATGACGGTGACGCTTGTCACTTCTCTTTCACGCAACTCATGTGATATCCAATTTGAAAAAAACCGAGTTTAATTATTACAAACACATTTAAATTTACCAACAATGTCAATATCACAAGATTTTAAAATATTCAAAGCAGTGAAGCAAACTGCAGATAAAATTAAACTTTCATAATTTATGTTATTAATGATTTTATTATTTTTCTAATTAATCAAAAATGTACTAAGCTTAAAGAAAATCTGCCTGAAGTGAAGCAAATACACAAAAAGGTGCAAAAAGAGCGTAGAGTTCTTGGGTTATGAAATATCTATTTAGTTGGTGTAGATATAACCATTACTTTTGTTACCATACATTCTATAACCCTTAAGAAATTACATACGACAACATCTTACTAGTTTAATTGTTTTAATAAATAATTCTCAAATCAATTATTTACCTGCAACACCACTTCATTATTGATTTTCATTTAACATTGACATCTACGTTCAGTTTTAGAACTATATTATGTTTTGTACATCGATAGATATTTCTAAATATAAAGAATTTGCATTTATATAATTCATTTGAAAAATGATCATATTTCTTAAAACAAACTTTACTTGCATCCTATACTCACGAAACTATCGTAAGCTTAAAGTCACATTTTCAAAACTAAACTTAATTTTGCTGTCAAAAACAGAAAAATATTTGAATCTAGATATTAGATTATAAAGAATTCGCGTACTCGAATTATCAACAAATGGATATATTTATATTCCGTTCTGGATTCGAATCCAGGATTCAGTTTTGGGGTTTAAATTTAGATCCAGAACTCCATTCCAGGTTTCGATTCTTAAGATCTGCTTTGGAATCCAGGTCCTAAATTCCGTTCTAGGATTCTAATATCAGATTTGGTAGAGACTCCGTTCCAGGATTCAAATGTTGGATCTGGTTCAAGGATCCGAATAATGGATTTGATCTTTGAGTTGAAATCGAAACATCGCTTATGAAATCTAAATATTATAACGTAAACCGATTCATTTCGGATTTTGGTTCTACTTCTGAGAGTTAACCCCCGCCACCGATTTCTAGATCCTAAATCCAATTATTGATAGTCAGATATCCGATAGTTGTTATAAGTGGTTATCCCATATATTTGAGACCAGTTTCCAAATTATCGAGAACTTATTTGCAGCACTAGAACATTCACAAACAAGACTACTCTTCTGATTGAAAACACAAGATAGATACATTATTTAAAAATATTGCAATGGCATAATTAAAGTCCTTTAGATAAACCCTTGTTGCTATCCTGAATTTTGAATTTCCGATTATATTATGCATAATTAATTAGTCTGAGTGCAACAGATACATCTTAAGCGGGCGTACATCGTGCTTTTTATAGGATTGTCCTGTAACTAGCATGCACTTCCTCGATGAGATACAAGGTTTTTATTGTGACATGTTTTTGAAAAAAACAACAAAATTATCACAAATAATCATTTGATCTTCCTTAGCCTATGCCAATGCATTTGTAAACATGTCTCGACATTCATTTGTATTTTTGTTTAATGGCTCATCTGAACATTAATTAATATCTCTGAACGTCAATTGGACGTTGTGGACCATTCTCTTTGGTCTGTATTTGTTTCGGAAAATATAAAAGGTTTCGTAATTTCGTTGGCATACCTCCAAAATATTTTTGGTTTCGATTTTTTAATCTTGTAATTCTTTTGAATGAATTTCATCTTACAATAATTGAAAATTGAAAATTATTTTAATGTTATACACTTTTAACATAATAATGGTATCTAACGCAATATATCTCTTGATTGGTTTATACAACGTTTATAAACATTTAAAATTTTACTTGACACAATACACAATTTAAAATATACAATTTATATAGAATCTTAACTTATGCTATTGGAAATAATTAATTTATGAAAAAGTTAAGCTTTGACTTAGAGTCTTTGAAAAAGTGATACTTGTGATAATTTTAATTATGTTACATGCATACATACATACATAACATCATGCCTATTCCCATCATATGGGGTGGCAGAAAACCATTTACATTCATTCGCATCTTGACAATCTTTCGCCACTCAACTCTATCCTTACAAACTTCTTTCGCTTCATTTAAATTCATTAAATTCTTCGGTAAAACTGAGTCGTTAGTTGGCAATCTGACGCTTAGTAAAAAAACATATACCCGCTGACGGATATTTCCAGATAATTCCTCGAATGTGTTTTCTTGATCTGCTTCCTCTTTGATTTAGATTTAATTTCTAGATTCTGACTTGGAAGATTTTCATTAAATATCATAATATTCTCGTAATTTACATAAATACTTTTAATTGAAATAATTCCAAGGCAATACTTTGTGGGGCAAAACGATATAAAATTATTTATTTTGCTACTACTATCACTTTCCGGGTCTGAGGTATCCCTGTCATCAAGTGATAAGCCTGATTGCATATTATGAAAAAATGATAAACGCTTGGGTGAATTTTTAATAAATGTGATCAAGTCTTTTATAAATACAATAAAATCACTAATACATGTAATTTTACTTAGTCCATCCTGGACCACCAAATTTAGTGCGTGTGCTAAGCAGTGAACGTACGAGTATAACGCTCTCCGTTCTAATTCCCGAATTCTAGTTTGTAGACCTGAAACATTTCCACTAACATTTGCGGCACCATCGTAACATTGACCTCGACATTTTTTAATATCTAGATTAAATCTTACTAAACAATCATTTACGATATTGAACAAAGTTTCTGAATCTGTTTCGGCAGTTTTATAAAAACCCATAAAAATCTCATGTATACTCAATCCGTTATCAACAAATCTAAAACTTATGGAAACTTGTTCTTGCACAGAAATATCACTAGTTTCGTCTACTATTAAAATACGTAGTGGTTTTTAATGATTCCCATAGTTTTCGTAAGATAGAGTAGGACATTATAGATAAAATTCATTACTATATTCATGAGATAACCATTTATACCCCTTACGAATTAACCATGATTTTAATTGTGAACATTCGTCCACTTTTAGATGCAGTAATTCTAAAAAAATTGAATGGTCGTTGGTATGGCCTCTTATTGCTAATCCTTGTTGTCCTAAATATCGAAGGGTTGAAATAATTTTAAGTAAAGCTACACGTGCTTCTGCCATTTCTTTTTTCTTCCCAACTGATAACATTGTTGACACGTTCTGGCCGAAATATTCGCCATTTTGGTTAGCACAGCTTTCTTGTGTACATCGCTTTTCTCATGGCTTGCAAATCTTTCTAACTAAGAAAATCCATCCTTTACGAAAGTTTTGAGAGTTCGTTGGTCTGCATTGGAAATATTCGGTAATTCCATCTTCTTTTCAACTGCTTCGCAACAAACTTGACATAGTACTTTTCCTGATTCATTAATATAATTCAGCCATGGATATCTCGAATAGCACTTTTCATTGTAGGAACGGCCGTGTTTAGATTGATTTTTAATAGTTGACTGAAATGACTGTTCCTGATGTTGATGCAAATAATTGTGAGGTAGATTTACTTGTATTAATATCAATATTCTCACTAATGTTATCGCTATCAACTTCGATATTTGACTGAGACTGTGATATTGAGGTTTTATCCTGTTTTATTCTTATTACAAATTTATCCATTGTAATAAATTAAGCTGCTTACAAAACGAAACACTTACTTATAGGAATATAATAATCTGATAATTCAAGATAATCCACACGTGTGTATAACAGATTCTTAAAAGAGCGACTGCACCAAATAGCAAATACTAATAACTTCAAATAATTATCATAGTGCATTGATGTTTTCATTGCCAACGACAACTAAATATTGATAATTCCGTACATAAATGCACACTACGCAATTATTTACGATTTCATAATATGCGTATTAGCGTAAATGCCACATCCAAAACACAGTCTAGTAAATAGATAGAAAGAGAAAGAGCCTATAGATGCATAAGCTACCATACGGAGAGAACAGGATAGGATAAGATAGCATACCATATAGTATAGAGACAGAATGCTTATATTATATATTTGCACGTTTGTAGTACATGCAGTCAACTATTTTATTTTTTTTTATAATAAAATATTGCCAGATTTTGTCGGGTGCATTTGTATAAGATTGCACCCAACATAATTATTTGTCTGGTGCACATGGCGCCTATGCTCACAACTTTTCTTTCAGTTATTTATATTTTAATTCCACAAAACTTTCAAATTTATTATATAAACACTTGCTATAGAGTGTCATATTTTAAACGAGGATTAACCTATCTAAAACAAACATTGGTTTCACCATTTTTTCAGTATACAATAATTTAAACAGTCCTAGAGAAAAAATGATATGTTAGCACACAGATATGTTCATAAAGAATGGCAAAACAAGCAAATCGCGAAAGAAACCACAATTAAAACAATACTCATATTGTCATAACGAAAAAATTATCAATAGTGGAATAATATAATTTCAGTGGTACTTCTAGAGCAAATTGGTCTACGTTGACGTTTTGGCATTGGCTACCCCCAATTTTCAGTATATATGCTCAACAAGTACAAAAAACATAAGAGCAACAATATGTCAACCAATGGCCATATCAACATGATGAATATAATTATTTTTGAAAAACACTAAACATTTATTATGTTTATTAAAAATATTGGATGTTTATGAAAAATAATTGTAATTTTCATGTTGATACCGCCAATACTATTAAAAATGATTCAGTGTGAATTGCTCAAAAAACTTATAAAATTATGCTGTTATTTAAGCAACTACGTGTATTTCAATCGCAGCCTTAATAAATCATATCAACTGTAAGAAGCTAGAGTTCTTCATTTATATTCTTATACATATATAAATATTAATTTAAGGTTGTGTTTTGGGCGATATCTTGATAAGCTCAGTGAAATGGTGTTCGCCGTATGAGAACCATCAGTTCTTGTTGGAATTTTGTCTGATAGATTCACCCCTAAGGTTACGAACATGTCGGAACCAGTTCGTTTAAAACGATAAGACACGTGTAGGAGCTTAGCTACTGGTCTCAATTAGTTTGTAACGAATTAGGGTTTCAGGGGTGTATCCGGAACCGTTTCACCATGGAGGTACTAAAAATTAATGCATACAACTCTTGGTTTAAGTTTATAAAAGAAGTTGCGTTGCGGAAGCGTTTCCATGCTGGTTGTAGTTTCAAGTGTATAAAGTGTTTAATTCAGTGCAACTAAGTTCTCGACTTAGCATAAATTTGGTGAAATGTATTTGGACTTACTCATGAGACTTAGAATCATTTTTCTAGTGAAAACTTAGAATTAATCATGTGGCTTACCTTTACACAATAATTTGTTTTTCAATGATTTCTCGAATATCTTCTTTAATAATTAATATGCATATTTTTTGGAATTATACATTTGTTTTATTTGTGTTAACTATAAGTTATTATGTTTTAAGTAAATTATTAGTTTTAACCGAATAGTATATTTTTATTTCTAAAACCAATCCCCGTTATTTTGCGGGATTGGTACTATACTAAACACTGTTTTTGGTGCAAATAAAAATAACCAATATAAGAGTGGAGTTAGATTCTTACACAATATGCCTGTTAATATTCCATAGTAGAACAAAATAGACAAAAAAAAAACGGGATTTAACATTTTTTTTGAAACATTGTATTTTAGTATGCTTCTTATCTAAACAAATTTATCAACTGCATATATTGAACCCAAGAGATTCATTTTGCTGAAATATTAAGAAATAAAATTTAAAATAGGGAAAAAATTATGGAGATCTCTAGGCTAAAATATGAATAATCTGAGAAATGTGACCCTAACTGAGTAATGGTATCATGATATGCAAAATATTATCGCCTTCGATATTATATACCAACACAAGGAAAAAGTATAAAGACACCTAGAAACTAATATTTTGTAGTACATACATACATATTATATAAAATATAAGTTACACCTCAAAGCATCGAGTGTGCTCATATTGATGAAGGACTCTGTTTAGTTTGCGAATGCGCAATAAAAATATACATATAAAGAGACTACCATTTTGAAAAATGTAATAATTTGTTTAAGATTTAAGTCAAAGATTTAATAAACGTAATACTAAACGTACACAAAAGAAGACTTTCAACACAGTTAAAGAAGATTATATTGAAGCCATAAAGAAGTCTCCACATATTGATTTAGAACCCGAGAAGATTAAACCAAAACCGAGGAAAAGAGCTGTACTAAATATATATTTGACACGTTCTCGGCTCGGGATTAAATTAGACAGCGACAGAAAATGTCTCAGGAAAAATATGTGATTCAGTTTTAATGTTTCAACGAAATACAATAGATAATAAACTTGCAAAAATAGATGTTGCTGTATATAAATGATAATAAGATAGAAAGTGTTTATCTTTATAAGAATTTATGTCAAGAATAATACATTGATTAATATTTCCATAGCAGTTTATACTATTACGAACATGCATATCATGGAAAAAGTACGTAGGGATTTACATACTTTTTTCAACATATCGATTTGAATTTGGACTTTACCGATTCCTAGTTGCACTACCACAAAAATTACAAATAAAAACAATATCTTACCAAGACACTCGGAAAAAAATGATACAATTGCACAAAATTTCGTCAATTTATGAACAGTTCTTCAAACATCAAACCTGCATATGCTTATGATCTTGAGCAAACGTTTAGGCAATAACCAGTTTGTTAATATTTAACTAGCTTTTCTGTAACCGGACATTATAGTTAACTATACTATGAAAAATGAACTCAAAACAAAAATATTGATTTAATTCCAAGAGAATATTAAGATGCAACCATGAATCATCAATCAGAGAAGTGTTGTACTGATAATTTATGAGCATAACCAAATAACGGAAATCCTTTTAAAGATTAAACGATAAAACAATTATTGCTTCTTGATAGTAAAATTTGGATGGATCTTACAATAAGTTCATGGCACACTTAGTACTATATAAAAGCATACGCAGAAAAGTATTATGATAAAGTTTCATTAAAATCAATTAAACTCAATACGCTAATATTAAACATGTTAGCATATTATTTAGGGCGGTATTTTATAATTGAATTGGTTCTAAAAAATATAATTTTATTAGTTTCATTAATTATCTCTTAATAAATACTTATTTAAGATTTATATCCAATCATATATCATGACCACTTTAATATCTAAAATAGTATTCCAACTACATGTTCATGCGACATATTTTTAAATATTCCCAATTTTATTTTTAAACAACTAAAAGTAAGCTTTTAATGTACATAGCAGCATTAAGAGTTGGCATATGGTAAAATTATACTTACTTTTATAGTGATTTTTTCGTTAAAAAACGCTCTTTGTCTCGTTATCATTTAAGTGTGTAATGATCTCAATATTGTAGTTACTCGGAATGATTGATTTCGGTAACCGATGTAATAGACCTTTACTAATGTTCATTATTGTTTTCGAAAACCATGTTGTAGGTCTCAAAGTGTTCATAGTTCTGTAATACAAAAAAAGCAATAAAACTTGTTATTTCATACATTTGGATTCGCGTGTTTGTGATGAAACAACATTCGCTAAAGTTTATCATGATTATTTAATTTTCAAAGTTTGCAATGTATGTACGTTGCTTCGCCCGTCCTCCATTATAACACGTTTTTTATAAGTCAGTGTTTAAAAATTCACTTTCAATCCTTTTCAGTAGTTTATATCCTCGATTAAGTAATAATTAGTATAAATATTAGTATAATTATGTAAGTATATATGTAGCACGTGTAGATTATATATTATGCAATCGACTATACATACTCATTGTGTGCTTATCGTTGCAGGGCTACATAATTATAATATAATTATTACATAGTGAAGACTACAAGGACTAATAATTGCCACCCTGTACCTTTGTATATAATATGCAATTTCATTTACAGAATCTATTGGCTGTCTAATATTTTTTCGTGCATTCGCCTTTTACAGATTATATCTGAAAAATATAAGTATGAGAAATAACTATTAACAACTAAAAAATAATGAAACAACGATCTTATGCATTAGACTATTATTTTATTATTAAAGTGAAGTTATGTATATATATATATATATATATATATATATATATATATATAAATATATATATATATATATATATATATATATATATAAATATATATATATATATATATATATATATATATATATATATATATATATACGAGGGTGGTCTGAAAAGTTTCCGACCTCAACATGAAGATAGCAGCACTCGTAAATAAAAGCTAAGGAATTTCGTTGTTCATCTGTTGACAGTTAGTCACCAGAGTTTCAGCCATTATGGACGCGCAGTTGTTATGTAACAGTCGTTTGAGTGAGTTGATGTGAGTGTTTTTATGAAAATGGACAAAATCGAGTATCGAGCTGTCATCAAATATTTGCTTTTGAAAGGCAATACGCCTACGCAAATCAAAGATGAGTTGGATTCTGTGTATGGGGACTCTGCACCATCATTACCACAGTGAAATTTTGGGCAGCTGAATTTAAACGTGGCCGTAAGAGCTTGGGAGACGATGAACGTTCGGGACGTCCAAAAACTGCAACTACCGACGAAAACATCGCCAAAGTTCACGAAATGGTGCTAGACGACCGCCGAATTAAAATGAGAGAGATAGCAGAGGTTATGAACATGTCAAAAGAACGTGTTTGTCACATATTAAATCAACATTTAGACATGAAAAGCTGTCCGCGCGTTGGGTGCCGCGTTTGCTCACGTTAGACCAAAAACGTGTCTCACACCTCAGCGGTTGCATGGCGACAATCCACGAATTACGATTTGAACTGCTTGACCATCCGCCTTCTTACTCACCAGATCTAGCCCAAGCGACTTCTTTTTGTTCCTTCATCGAAAAATTGCGCTCGGCGGACAGAGATTTTCGTCAAATGAAGAGGCAATCACCTTCGTGAACAATTATTTTGCAGAGAAAAACGCCGAGTACTATTTGGACGGGTTACAGAGATGGGAGCATCGCTGGGAGAAGTGTGTAGAGTTACAAGGAGACTATGTTGAAAAATAAAAAATAAAATTCTGAAAAAATGTCTTGTATCTTTGTTAGATCGGAAACTTTCAGACCACCCTCGTATATATATATATATATATATATATATATATATATATATATATATATATATATATATATATATATATATACATATATATATAATATATATATATATATATATATATATATATATATATATATATATATATATTAATATAAAAAAATGTCAGTTTGATTCGATTGATTATTTTAACTAAAGAATAAATTTAACTCAGGTTGGTGAAAACGGGCCAAAAAATAAATATCTTGATTAAAGTAAAATAAGCGGTTAATGTATAAGGTTAATTCTATTCAACCATTGTAAGTCGAAATAGTAATGAAGACATACGACAATAATATTTTATTGAAATAGTAACAACGGTCTTGATGACTGACTTTGATTATTTGAATAAAAATATATTGATTTTCAATTAAAGAAATAGTATTTATGCTAATAGAATCATACTGAAATAAAGTATATTCTACGCTATGAGTTTGTTTTTCATTCTTGGCTACAATGGAGCTACGCATCTTTTATCTTGTTTTCTTTAACATAACGTTCTACGATTTGATAGGAATCTTTATCTAGTCTAGACTAGATAAAGATCACTGTTATATGGATAACAATTCTCTATTGATGTATCAGATAAAGCCCGTTTTCACCAATGTCAGTTAAAGTTATTACTTTGTGAAAATAAGCAATATAGAACAAAATGATTTTTTTTTATTACAAAATAATTTAACTTACATTTGCAAATCTGGGCCTTATATATATATATATATATATTATATATATATTTCAATTTTATATGTTAAATTAGATTAAGTAACCTTCGTACAATATTAATTTAATTCAAATCACTCTAAATAAAAATAGCTCGCTGCATGAAATTATGCAGATAGACACATATAAATAAAAACAGACTAGGATTAAGATACTATCAGTGAATCGGCAACTATTATTCTAATGCTATTGTTCTACTCGTAGTTTCTAGAACTAAAGAAAAGTGTCAACCACGGGTTGAAATAATATACATACAGAATTAACCGAATCGTGCCAAAACAAAGCAATTCATTTAAATTGTCGCATAGATATCGTTACAAATGTACCAAAACATTCCCATAAAAGCCAACTACAAGTAATAATAGTTCGAAATAATTTTCGCAAAGTATACCAGCGAAATTATAGTGATATAAAATAAATAGAAAATAATCTATATAAATAGTGTAATAGCAACTAGAACTTATATTTAAACAAGCTATATTTCTGACCAAGAACACTTTAGAAAATAAATGTTCGACAATACCCTCAGTAAAGTACAATAATATCGTAAACTACATAATTGAACACAAAGCCAATGCATTTGAGTAAAAACATAAATCTTCATGGTATCACTTAAGTAAATGGAATTAACAAATAAAGTAAATAATTATAGATCTTTTAATTAAGGTTATTCTACTTTAATTACAGCTATTTCGGATATATTGCAGAAACCGCATAAAATATCAGGAGTAAACTATTACTTCCGGTTTGCATATTCTTTTCAAAAATATGAATACAAAGATGTCATTCTAAAAATAGTCATACTCGATTCAGGGAAGGTCAAAAGTGTATTTGAGATAAACCCTAGCGACAGATTGTTTTCATGATTACGATAGTAATGTAATACTTCGTATAAGACAGTAATAACAACGTAATAATAAAAGAAAGAAATAGTGTTACCAATAATCACATAGAGTGGTCAAATTCAGTTCAGTCATGAGTTTGCGCATAAGGTTTGCTCTATACATATACTTTGCTACACACATTTAATCAATTGCAGGAAACGCGATATTTACTACTCCAATTTTATCCAATGTTCAACAAAAACTCAGAGTTTGGCACTGGTAACAAATTGTGTTTTATAAACTATCATTCGATCAATTATCATCTACGAAAGTCTATTTTTGAACAACACCAACAATTAAGAGACTCTCCAGATAATCCAAAATAATATCCTGACATTACTATGGATTTTTACAAAGCAAAGGCCAATACAATTCAAGATTTAAAATCATGTTTTTCTGATTTGATTTAAACAATAACCGACTAGCGATTATCTAGCAGCCTGGTACTGAAACGACTATGTTGAACACATTATCGGCATAATACTAAAAATATGTGATCAATTGGCGAAAATAATTTAATTCCCGGTCTCATCCACCATTACCATCTCTTCCTTAATTATCTAACTATCTAGACATATCGATTAGAGAGCGGAATTATTGAAGCTGTTTTATTATTAATACTCGTATATTGCGTTTAAATATTTATGTACCTGTATTAATACTAAAATCAATATGAACGATGAGAGTTCAACATATTATAAGTATTCATTATTTCAAAGTGCTGCATCCGTCTTATTCATATAAAGAGTAATACCAAACACGCTGACAGAATCTTTTAAAACAACATCAAATTTACCAAATTCATTTTAAAATACAAATAATAATTAATATTTGTATATTCAATTTAAAACATACTGTAACGATATGCATAAGTTCTCCAAAGTGCATGTAAAGTAAAAAGTGACGTAAAAAATAATTCGCATTTCTAATATACATCAAATCATGTTTTAATTGTAGTAAAAAATGTATTTTTTTAATAAATTCGATTCCAAACACCTTTTGGTTGTTGATAGAAGTTGTAGAAGAAACCGATATTAAATTCTGCTGGAATATTTACTCGAACTGGAATCAGGAATCTAGATGTTCTAGCTGTCACCTCATGCTGAATAAGCATCTGGTGTTATATAGAAAACATATATTTATTTCGTTTGTTACAATTACTAACAATTTCCATAGTTTTAACATCGATAAGCAGCATTTTACATGTACAGAAAAGAATTGAAGCAGGTCAAAATTTGCATAAGCATACATATGGATATCGATGTATTTTAAGGAAAGAAATTTTAAGGCTTAAGTGCTTTTCGGCGTATGTCAATCTGTACGACATGTTGAAAGCTGTTATTTTAAATTGATCATATGTGCTTTATATGCACATAAATTTGTCTAAAATATCAATAATATTTTCAATATAGTGCACAGAAACAATCAGTTAGTTTCATTTAATTTCAAAGTACTAAGTGGTAGTATATAATCGTTAGAATCATTAATTCGCATTAGTCTATATAGAATAGTGTGCAAATTTATAACAATATTCTGGGGTAGTAAGAGGTTTGTTTGTAAAATAATTGCAATAATTACGATAATTGATGGAAAATGTCAGCCTGAATAATTTAAACCACTATTAACTAGCACTGTATCGTAGGGCGTATTAAAAAATTCACCCACATACATTTTTATTAGAATAAAGAAAAACATAGGCCATATGTTGGCCCTAAACTTTATTTTACGTAGTCAGTATGTTTTGATTTGATAGTATATAAATTAAAATATAAAATATTTAAATTTCAAGAAAATATTTTCATTCATTATGTCCAATTAAATTGTAAAGTTAGTTTATTGTCAGATTTCTAAAAAAAAACACATGTATTCTAGATCTAAAATGTTCGATTCTATAGTAGTAGAAAGAAAATACGATTATTCATTACACATTATTAAAAATTATTATGGCCGAACATTTTTTAGTTTTCAAATGAACTTTAAAGCAGACAAAATATTTATATATAATATTTTAAATTATTTATTAATCTTTGTAACGCCTTTTCACTAAACTTATTTGTGACAATAAATGTAAAATATCAAAATATTTGAATATTTAAAACAGTTGACATGCATAGTAGATGCGATATATTATATATAATTTTCCATATCTATGTAACTATGGCAATATAAATAAGATAATAGCAATTTTCTCGTAACTGGTACACTTTTTGAAGAAATGTTTCAAACAAAAGTTGTTCGAGATATTTACATTTTCGTCATCAGGGTGATAAATGACGAACTTTTTGTTAAGGACATTTTTTTCAATCCGAGAATGTTATAGACTAATTATGCTGACAAACACCTAAGCTCTTCGATATTACGTACGGCGAGCTAATTATCCCGCTAATATGTTAGGTACTAAGAGGATTTAAAAAATGTTAATAGTTAACTTAATTATTTTTTCATGAATAACAGGTCAAAATTTATTGGTAAAATTGGGGTTTATTATTTTTAAGATAAACCAGCTCGTGCCGAAAAGGTTAAGGTTTTAACTTACGAAATTGTATGCAGATTTATTTTCGTTTGATAGTTTTGTTACGTGTGTTCGTTTAGGAAATAGAATTTCCCAGGAAAGTTGTGTAGTTTGATCACGCGATAATAAAGAAATAATTCAGTTGGAATAATTCAGTACTTGTGGAGAGACAGATAGAAACATTTTTTGTAATTTTCGCATGCTTCGCCTGACTTCGTTTTTCAACTGGTTTACGTGGTATCTATAGGGTTCAATTCTTAATGTTTTTGTTTTAAATATTTTAACATTATTTGTTAAACAATATTGTTTGATGTTCCTATTAAATACACTATATAAGTATGTACCATTTAACAAAGAAAATTTTACGATAAACTTAATTCAATTTAACTGCAGCTATATTTAGTATCTACTTGGCATACTTTCTGTTAAATGTTATTTTCTAAGAGGTTTCTAGTCAGAATGCAATATGAGGTTAGATTTATTTAGTAAATCACAATATGTGTATATAACTCAACTTGTACTGTAATAAATGTTTGTCTCATCTATCTAAAACAGGAAAATATACATTTCAATTTTAAATAAACAAAACAATAACATAACAAGCCATATTTACATCTATTCCACTATCGGGAATCGCAAACAAGCTTACGAGAATTATTTCAAGGCCAACCGTAATTCATTAGGTTTGCACAATCGCTGAATTAAGTCTACAACAAACCTAAAATAGACGCAGGATACCAAATGTGCAAAAATTGTGGTATATAAAATACTAATAACGTACAAAATAAATTCTGTTGTTTGAATTAATAATATTAAACAGAGAAGAAGCAAAAATAGACATTAAATACCTGCCCTTGACGATGTAAAATACTAGGATGCATTATAATCCGCTACACTAGCTCTGTCAAAGTTTACCAGAATGCAAGCCTGTTGTGTGTTGAAATAAATGACCTAGCGCTTTGTGTTCCGTTATTTATGATGAATGTATTAGATACAGACAATGGCGACTGCAACTATGCCAACGCATGTTTCAAATGTTGTTTTTTAAAAGAACTAGAAAAATAGTATGGTCACAGTAAACTTACAAAATGTTTCATTTATGTAGAGCTCTTTATCTATATGTATAAAATGGATGATATGAAATGTTGAATCAAAAATGCTTTTAAGAAACGAGTGCTTATCAACATTTTACTGAAAAACTTGGTTTCAAAAGATTCATGACCATCTATTTAAACTTAGGCCAGTTTTAGATCGTTTAAATAATAGATTTGGAAGCATTCCAAATGAGAGAAATTTATCTTTTCACAAAAATTCTTACGATACTGAAGTTAGACATTTTAGAAAAGCATTACCTCCTTAGGAGATCACACAAGTTGCACTTCATACAATCCTTATTGATTTGAGATTTACACGAAACATGAGAACTAACCTAAATTCAGAAGAATAGCAGAACCTAATTTGAAAGTCTGTGGACATACTTTGGTACGTTTGGAAAAGTAAGTTCCTATCAACAGTAATCAACACGTTTATCTCGTCATCTACTATACCAACACTGCTTACTTGATGGCTTGGCAAATAGAGTAATGCATTTTCGAGGCACCGAGAAAGGCTCGATTGCTAAATTGTAGCTTTCCGAATGAGAACAATTTGAAGAAATATGGATATGGACACTGTGGATAATGTTAACTTAATATCTGTATTATGGAAGAATAACAAATTGATGTCAAAATGTTTTAGTGTTTATGGTAGAAAAATGGATAAAATAGTATGACCGAAAAGAAAATCAGATTATTGATACATAATATGAAAGTAATCTTATCACTAGTAATATTCGTTAGATGTTCCTATATATTACGGTGTCACCTAGCGCATATTCTAAGAAAACGATCTATATGACGTCATTGTTTTTGATATAATAAAATCATAGCTATACAACCGTTGGTGTTGATATAACATATCATATATTTTAAGGTGAACCATCAGGCTCGTTTAGAAAAACGTCGTGCCTATCAAATGAAAATTAAAAAATACCATTCGATGTGTATTTGCATAAAAATGCATTGATAAAAATTTCAATTATTTTTTATTTGTATTAATGGAGGAAAAAAGTAAAAACTATGAAAAAGTGCATATTTTAGGAGTTTTTATTAAAAAAAAAAAAGGCCTCCGATGTGTATTTGCATTAAAAATGCATGGCAAAAATTACATTTATTTCTAACTCGTATTATTGGAGATAAAAAATAAAAAACCCCCAAAATAGACACTTTTTCATAGTTTTTATTTTTTTTCTTCATTAATACAAATAGAAAATAATTGCAATTTTATCAATGTATTTTTATGCAAATACAAATCGAATGGTATTTTTTTTTTCATTTGATAGGCACGATGTTTTAGCGAGTTCGATGGTTCACCTTAAGTTCGCACGTATTTCGCAACTTTGTTTCGAATTATTTTGCGAACTTAAAATTAAATGATCCTACTTTATATCAAGAATTGCCATATTACAGAATAAAAGTCCTGGTGTCGGCATGCATCTCTGCGGCTTTTCAGGTTAAGTATAGAACGATACTGCTACATAATTGAGAAATTAAAACTTTATGAGTTAGGGTTCTGTACGTTAAATGATAAACTTACTCATCATTGAGTTTTTTTATCTGTGCACTGTGTTTATATGAGCTTGTTTATTACTTTATTTTACTATTCTTTATTAAGAAATCCGAGGAAATAAGCCTAACGAAACAGCAGAAAATAACAGGCACAAGCAGGTAACACTGAAAAAACAGTGACTCACTAGCATATTTTTTATTTAGTTTCAACTAGTAACAATTATAAGTGGAAAGAGAATTAGGAAATTAAAAAATCTAGATACAAATTTCAAAAAAGAATAAGTATTTACTGTAAGGGTCAATCTTATCAGCATCAAATAACTATTAATAATTATTTTCGTACTATACACCAAAAACAAAATAAGTGAAAAAATAAATGTATCAAATTGAATATATATATATATATATATATATATATATATATATATATATGTATATATATATATTATATATATATATATATATATATATATATATATATATATATATATATATATATATATACTACGCAGAAAATTTGACATTAATGTTAATTATGGCACATCAGTAATTTTGTTTCTAGCTATATGAAATAGTACAAGAAAGATTGCTAAACTAAATTCATAGGTGTTTAAAATTTAGCTATTTGATTTTGATTTTGCCACTATTGGGTTCTGATATATAAAACACTCCTAACCGAAAACAATGCATTGTTGTATAATAAATTAACCTGAGATACCCCTTCATTTATATTCCTGAAATAATTCAATCCGAAAGTACCTTTCGAGAAAAATGTTTTTCAATTTAATTTATGCTAACAAATGGTGTCTTTTGTCCTATTTCTTACGAAGATAAAAATCAGTTCCAGTGAAAAAGCTCTAATAATACTTTAGGTGTCTAGTTTCTTAGTCAATTATTCAAGATGGATACAATTAAAAGATTTTGTAGGGTCACAGAATACTCCTATTCCTAGCAATATCAATATATAATCAAAAGAATGTAAAGTACTGTTTTTAATTAATAATATGATTTTTGTTTAAATATGTTCACTAACGGCTGGGTTCATAATATTTTTAAAGCAATCTTAAAATTTTAAATTCCATTAGTTGCCGCTAATAAGTTGTATCATTCTTTAAAACAGAAATATGATGTAAAGCTATTTTAATTTTATTATTTCTGCCACCCCATATGATGGGAATAGACATGAGGTTATGTGTGTATGTAAATGTACGTTTCATTAAAGTCACTTTTAAGAAAATTTATGATACGGATTTAAGGCATTTTTAAAATAACAGACAAGAGTATAATATTTCTGATCAAACCGATAAAGTAAATTGCGAGGATAATGCATATGGTATTAAATTTAACAAAACGAAGTATTAATGTCTCCATTCTTGTAAGGGTAGCACCGCGCCGTCTCATATTTTAATAGAGGCTCCAAAGGAATAGTTGTTTTCACTGGTTTCAAAAACTGAAAATATAAACGGCTTGCCGGACGATAAAAGTGCAAACAGATAAAAACATTGGAAGTGAAATATGAGGCAAAAAAGTTATTGGGCGTTTTACCGTAGAGATTACAGTTATTGTGTAATCATGTACAGAATAGATTCATGGATACAGAGATATATGTGGATTTCCGCAAGTGATTCATGAGCAAGCGTTTTCTTATGAAGATGCTCATAAATGATATTATAAAAATTTAATAGCTGCATTGGCCCACTATGAACTTTCTTATGCGTAGTAGGTTTATTCTATTTAGATAGCAATAAGAATACTAAAATATAAATTTTAAAAAATTGCAATTCATTATAACATGCAATTATTATGTTCGGATTTTTTTTTAGTTTTCAAATAAACAATATGGCTAACAGAATATTTACATAAATTACACTTTGAATATATATATATATATATATATATATATATATATATATATATATATATATATATATATATATACGAGGGTGGTCTGAAAAGTTTCCGACCTCAACATGAAGATAGCAGCACTCGTAAATAAAAGCTAAGGAATTTCGTTGTTCATCTGTTGACAGTTAGTCACCAAAGTTTCAGCCATTATGGACGCGCAGTTGTTATGTAACAGTCGTTTGAGTGAGTTGATGTGAGTGTTTTTTATGAAAATGGACAAAATCGAGTATTGAGCTGTCATCAAATATTTGTTTTTGAAAGGCAATACGCCTACGCAAATCAAAGATGAGTTGGATTCTGTGTATGGGGACTCTGCACCATCATTTACCACAGTGAAATTTTGGGCAGCTGAATTTAAAACGTGGCCGTAAGAGCTTGGGAGACGATGAACGTTCGGGACGTCCAAAAACTGCAACTACCGACGAAAACATCGCCAAAGTTCACGAAATGGTGCTAGACGACCGCCGAATTAAAGTGAGAGAGATAGCAAAGGTTATGAAATGTCAAAAGAACGTGTTTGTCACATATTAAATTTTAGACATGATCAGCTGTCCGCGCGTTGGGTGCCGCGTTTGCTCACTTTAGACCAAAAACGTGTACGAATGAAGATTTCCAACGCTCTGTTGGCGCAGTTCGGGCGCAATAAATCCGAGTATTTGCGCCAATTAAATTACTGTAGAGAAACTTGGATGCACCATTTGTTCCCTCATCTAAAAATTGCGCTCGGAGGACAGAGATTTTACAAATGAAGAGGCACTCACCTTCGTGAAAATTATTTTGCAGAGAAAAACGCCGAGTACTATTTGGACGGGTTACAGAGATGGGAGCATCGCTGGGAGAAGTGTGTAGAGTTACAAGGAAATTATGTTCAAAATTAAAAAAAAAATTCTGAAAAAATGTATGTATCTTTGTTAGGTCGGAAACTTATCAGACCACCCTCGTATATATATATATATATATATATATATATATATATATATATATATATATATATATATATATATATATATATATATACATATCAGTAATATTTTATACATGTTTTCACTCAATCTATTTGTCGATGACCAATGCAACATGTCAAATCACAATTTATTTGAGTCTATTTTGTTTAGCTGTTAAAATATTTACTTGCATAGTTGATACGATTTATAAAATATCATTTTCCATACCTTCGTATCCATGTCAACATAAATATGAAATTTAAGTATTTCAGTAACAATTTTCTTCAAAGAAAAGTTGTGTGAAATATTGACATATTTCATTTTTAATAACTTACTGTAAGTGCAACCGTTTCGGCGATATTGCAAAAACGACAAAAATGTTTAAATAAACATGTACTTCCAGTATGAATATTCTTTTTGAAAAAAAAAATATTTTCTTGCGAGTCATATACAAATCTTAAATTTAAAATTTCATGATTATAGCTTTGGCAGTTTTGGTTGTAGAGTGTTCACACAGGCACACAAATAGAAAAACAAAAATATAATTCCAAAAATAGTCGTACTTGACTAAGGGAAGGTCAAAAAGTTAAAATTTCAGGTTCGAACATTTTCATGATTGCTAGTCTTTATTATATACATTCGTATAAGAAAGTAAATATATATAAATATGCGTGTACAATTGTGTACTTGTGCCATCGTTGACGTATGAAGTGAATTTTGGGTTTGGCAAACCAAGCATAAAAACCGCGTGACTTCTGTGGAAATGAAATGTTTGAGAGTTATTTGTGGTGTATCTAAGAGAGACAGAAACAGGAATACGTGGGTGTACGAGGAGTGCGATATTGTCAAAAATGTCGTACGTAGAATAGGTGAGTCAAATGAGGTGGTATGGTCATTTGAAAGAATATCGAATGAAAGATTAACAAAAATTATTTACGTGTGCGAGATGAATGGTGTGAGAATGCTGGGTCGTCCTCGGAATAAGTGGATGAATATGATTGAGAATGAGTTGCGCGAAAGGAAAGTCGTGAGCAAGCGAAATAGAAGAGCATGTATGAAGAATCTGAATGAAGCGAAAAAAGTGTGTAAGGATAGAATTGAATGGCGAAAGATTGTGAAGATATGAATGTAAAGGGTTTTCTGCCACCCCACATGTTGGGAATAGGCATTTAGTTATGTATGTATGTGTGTAGGTGTATATATATATATATATATATATATATATATATATATATATATATATATATATATATATATATATTAGAAATCAAATTCTTAAAGCTGCCTGTCATGAATTATTGTTCTTGAAATAGAAATATTTAGAAAATTAGAGTAGTAGTAGAGTTTTTACATTTGACAACATTGCAATTTTTACTGATCTTTCGACATATTTTTTTGACAAATAGCATTTAAATATGGTTTTTGAAAATAATATATTTATTATTTCTCATTATTTTGTGTTTATTATGTTATTTAGTTCGGTAAAATTATTATCATTAAATAACGTACAAACCTCACATATTTTGACAAGTTTCGTTTAATAGTCATCAAGAAACAATTTTCTTCTTCTGAATATTTACCCTGCCTGTTATGATTCACATCCCAATATCTGAACTCCATTGCACAGTAAGGTAAAAGCGAGTCCGCCGTAGATACGTATTTGAATCGCGATTTAACTCAAAATATGATTTATATACACTTTAAAATTAAAAACAAAACAAAAACACATCCATTATTTTTAACTAATGATGCTTGAAATATTAATAATGTATGTATGTATTTTTTGGAAATGTTTATCGCATACAAGTAACTCTTAGCTAACGCGATTTTCTTGTAAATGGTAAAACATTGATAACGTATATTTTTGCGACTAGAATACTTTGTATAAAAAAGTAAAAAAAAACTAAATAAGTACTGTTTCAGGGTCATGTCGTTTTAGATCAATACAAGATATTTATAACCTGACCCCATTATATTTTGATGACCTATTATTAAATATTTATTCTATTATTTAAAGTATTAATTTATGCCTTACTTCGAATAACGTCACGACACGAATAACTAGTTGATAGTTATGTAGCAATAGCTACGATCGTGAGGTACAAACATACTAGGTAAAATAGTAAATACACATTAGGTGAGATAAAGTAAAAATCGTACACATATTTTATAAAAATAGAGATCATAGATAGTAGCATAGTGACAGTAAAGTTATTTGGAACCCTCGTTAGCGCCCTTACGCGTTCCGGTATTATCACGAGTCGTCGAGTGTAGAAAAAAAAATGTTTGGTGAGTGGCGAAAGCATAGGCGGATTTTACATACGAAATCGTGATCATCCTGAAATCTTCTTTTTGGAGGCTGCTATGCGAAAGGCTACGTGATTATCGTTTCAAAATGGCACGATACGTCCCTGTTAGTACGCAGATAAATTATCTTTACTGAAATCCTATAAGCGATAATCCTTTAATCTTAACTGCAATTTGTGGTTTAACCGATGATGTCTAGAACGATACTTTAGCTTAAGTTGAAATATCTTTATTGTATAAATTAATAATAATGTCACGAAGTAAATTTAAATAAGAAGAGTGGAACAATTCTGTTGATAACTACTTAAACTTTACGTTAAGTGGAAACATAACAATACATTTAGAAAAAGAGTCACTTATCGTATATCTTTAGAATTATATTGTAAGTTCAAGGATAATATATAAAATTCGATATAGTTGAAATTAATTGGTATTATTACTATTATCCTAAGCAATCCTAACAACTTTAATTTCACGTATGTATGTTAAAAGGTGTTTTATGTGTGTATAAGATATTGTACTCAGTAACTGCTTCATAAATATTGGACTATTAACAGTGTAATTCTCGTGTTTTTATATCGATAAATATTTAATAGTGGACGAGCACCTGTTGGGTGCAGTAAAAATTCTACACGTACACTAGACACATACACTTTTTTCTGTGTGAGTACACTAAAATGACGTTTTTGTCTATTTTAACAGGACGTTGTTTAACAAAAGTTTTATTTTATTAGCATAGCGCAGTGTAGTAAAACTAAACATTGGTTGGTGAAAAGCTATAAATCACTATTTATAAATGTGTGTACAGCAATATGTTAACAAATTAGTTAACAATAGTTGTTACTTTTATGCAAATTAAGTAAATTTTACATTTTCAAACAGTATTTTGTTCATCGACTGAATTTCGTTTTGAATATCGATATCAGTTTTGAATTCTTTATGAAAATTAGTATTACAACTTTTATAAAAGTTTAATTACATTTTACATTTTCTCTTCTAGAATGCTTTATATCCTCATACTTATGAAAAAATATTAAAACATCTTACAGTGCCTTGCACTTTCTTATATGTAGTAGGTACATTTTGTTTAGAAGGATGAATATTAAGGGCAACCATCAAGCTCGCTAAAACATCGTGCTCATCAATATATATATATATATATATATATATATATATATATATATATATATATATATATATGTATATATATATATATATATATATATATATATATATATATATATATATATATATATATATATATATTAATAAAACCCCCAAAATAGGCACTTTTTCATAGTTTTTATTTTTTTTCCTCCATTAATACAAGATCGAAATACATGAAATGTTTACCAATGCATTTTTTATTACACATCGAGCGGTTTTTTTTTTCTAAACGAGCTTTATGGCTCACCTTAAAATACAATATTTCAAACATTTAGGAAATTATCATTATACATTACATTATATTAGACGTTTTTTTTAGTTTTCAAATGAACTTATAGCTAAACAAAATATTTATTCATAATATTTTTTTAGTTCTGCTTTGCAGCAATAGATGTTAAATGTCAAATTCCAAATTAATTGAATCTATTTTATTTTTCTATTAAACTGTTGACAGGCATTGTTGATACGATTTATTGAATATAATATCCTATACCTATGTAACGAAAAGTAAGCATTTCAATAGCAACTTTCTCGTAACTGGTATACTTTATGAAGAAAATTTCAATCAAAAGTTGTGCGAAATTTTATTATCTTTCATCAAGTGCAGCCATTTCGATTAGGTGATTAGAGTATAGATGCACTTCCAGTTTGAATATTACTTGCAAAAATAGGACGTTTTATTATCAGTAATATACAAGTCTTAAGTTTAAAGTTTAATCATTTTACCTTTAACAGTTTAGGCTGTAGACCGCTCTCCCTCTCTCTCACACACACATACACACACACACACGCACGCGAGCGCGCGCACTCGCCCACGTACGCACATACACACAGATACACACACACACACAGAGATGCTATACCAAAAATAGTCAAACTCGATTCAGAGAAAGCCAAAAGATGTATTCCCGTTAAAAACACGTGACGGATTTTTTTTCATAATTACTATACTTACTTCTTACTTCGTATAAGAATGTAACTAGTAATGCATATTTACTCTTTTTGTAATAACGGTATTTTCAGTGGGATGTGTTAACAAACCATCGTACCAACCATGCTTAATAACTTAAAACATTATTATATAATGATTATATAATGATATACTGGTTATATAAACCATATAATCACAATAATTGTAATATATATTTATAGCAATGATATAATAGGTAAAAATGGCATCGCTCCACTTGCTGAAGATATGTAACTATATTTGCAATACGAGAGCTGATCCCTAATGCTCTATCTCAGGCCTATTTGCACTTACTAAACACATATTTTTACATTTTTATTTTTGAAACAGTCCACGCTCTCTAATGCGTCTCTTCCAATGATATACGATACTCCAACGTTTCCGTAGCCTCCCGCAAAAAAAGAATTATCTGATATCTTTTTTAAATTTTGTGAATAGTACACATTAAGTTAACATAAAATGTATGATGATATGGCGATGCTTTTATGATGTTATGCGATCGTCTTTTCGTATATAATCAATTTAAAATATTCCTTCGGTACCCCAGAAAACTGAAATCATCTTTTCTACTGTATGCATTGCAAATTTGCTTCTAGGTCGTAATGACTTTTCATATATTAGACGTGCTCTTTCCAGTTTGTGATCGTGATCTGGTTAATAGTGATCGACTGGTTTTGAATAAATAGATCAACGATATTTTTTCAAACGGGTATAAACGATATCACCTGCTTACGTAAGTTTGCGTGTTGTTATTTATTAATATTAAAAATATTTGTAGAAATTATAGAAATGGGTATCAAAATAATTCTGGATTTCAACATTCACTTTACATATTAATTTTTCTAAACTTATATTTTACCAACGTGAATCCCACAGCATATTTTATTGTAAGAATCGGTTAAAAGAATTAATTCAGCAAGGGGAACATTTAAAGGAATTGCATTTTTAGAAGTGGAGGAAGAACGCCAAATATGCGAATGTGGTCGTTTAGATCATTGTTCAGTAGGCGGATATACCACAACTTATGGTCATAAATTTTACAATAAAATGTTATGGACTTTCTCTGTAGTTCATCAAAATAATATTGTAAATGACTATTCGAAAAATTTCTCTATCTTGGTTAATAATCAAGTGACCTATCTGGCAGATATTTTATTTATATATTTTTAATATTAAATATGTTATAGGTACCTTTTCTGACATTTCTCACCATTCTCACCGGTGAGAACGATGACGTATCTCACCCAAGGCCACTTTTCACTGCCTCTCACGAGTGAAATGTCCGAATAGAATGTTAGTTATTTTCTTAGTTCTTTTAGTGTTACACAGCTTTTATATCTAAGCTAAGTTAAGCTACGCTTAATTTCAAATTCGAATTCATATTCTATCTTGTGCGTTTGTAATTTTGTATTTACATTGCATTTCTTTATAAAATCAGTCTGTTTCGAGACTATTCTTTATCTTTCTAATGTTTTTCATTCTAAATGTCGTGTAGTCTTATTAAAAATCTTTTTAAATACTTAAATATTATTCTTCTATGTGCTCCTTGTTGCTCTTCCTTATTGTTAATCATTCTATTTTAGTTATTCAAAAATCAAAATTTAATACCACTAAATTTGTTGATAGAAACAATTCAAAATTACCTTTCTCACTGTAATTTGTCTTTCTCCCGTTTTTCATCCCCTAAATCGAAAGTGAGAAATTTCACCCTTGTTCTCACAAACCATGACGTCATATGTATCTTTCACACAAATCCACTAAAGGGACAACTAGTCACCTCTCACCGGTGAGAAGCCTTGTCAGAATAGGTACCATGGTATGATATGCCTGTTGCTTATACCATGTGCATGAGTCTTGCATTACTATATCGTCGGTACTATCAAAAATTTCCTGTGTGCAACCGGTGGATCACCAATATTGGTTTTCGAATGATGATCTACCACATTTAAGCTCGCAACAGCAGTATTTTACTACGCCATGAGATGTAGCACAATCTCTTTAAGTCTCTGTCTAACCCTCATGGATTTAACTTGGGATTATGCCATTTTTTGCAGCTTTTTTATTACAGCTCTTTGTTCGAAGCGCTCCATTTTTCAACTAAAGTATAATGTGCAACTAGAAAATCTTGTGAGCAAAAACAAGTATCTACAGATTTGAAATTTTACATGATACGTCTAGGTTTAGGGTGGCGAGAACCTATTTTAATGAAACACTACATTTTAGTAGCTGAAAGCTACATCAGTTCGCACACTTTACAGTACATTACTATCAAAATGGTGATTCTCAATTATGCTACACGTGCCAACATTACAATGTACCACTCTAACGAGCACTGTTGAAGATCTTTGGAAGCACACATGAAATATCAAATGAGAGAGTGACGATTTTCTGCTAGTGCTTATGCATTTATGACAGTTGTCTGTAGTTTTCATAACAGTTGACTCTATCTAGGAGTATTTCACTGCTTTGCCTTTTCTTAAAAGCCAAAGTATTGAATTCAATAATTAATTTACAATAATATACATACATTGTTTAAGGAAGTCAAACAAAATTGGTCTCAAGAGCTAGCATGTGGTCTGGAAGCGGTAAGTCTCCCACCCTTGATCTAGACATACTTATATAAGATTATACATTACATTATAAATATTTTAGGGGTGTAACGTATGAATTAACTAGTGCTGCAGATATTCGATAAAATTAAAATTAGAATACCTAACTTTACGAATACCAAATATTGGAATAGTTCGAATACATCAAATAGTTCAGACAACTCTAATATTACCAAATCTTATATAAATATAAAGCATAAAAAATAGTCTGTGCCATATATCACATATCAACAGCAATAAAATCTGATAATAAAAAAAGCAGTAAAATTTACGGATAATCTCAATATTTTTCATAAGACAGATACGAGTATTTGAGAATCATTAATTTGCAATGGAAACCATTGACTAACAGCGTATTATTTTTTATGCATCTGCCTTCAATTTTTGTTCATAATATTTATACTTATTAGCATAGGTACTGAAATATGTGAATATCAAATAGTTCCAATGCTAAATTACAAATATTCAAATATTTGAGTAACATCTGCAGCATTAGTATTAACCTCGTCGTTTATTAAAAATAATTTCTAAATTAAAATCAGCGTATGAATATAGATTCCAAAATGAGAAACTTTGTTCTTCTCAAATTTATTTACTCGTACTTGGATCATTGCAAAAGATTAAATGAACATATAATAGCATCATATAAATTTTGTAAATGCTAAAACATTGCTGTTTATAACATAATAGTAATTAATAACTAACATTTTTTTAACTTCTTAAACAAAATTATTTGAAAATAATAACAGATATTAATATTTTTTTACTGTCATATACGAAGTAATAAGTATTGTAATCATGAAAAAAATCGATCCCCAAATTTTAACAGAAATACACCTTTCGACCTTTCCTGAATCGAGTCTGAATATTTTTGGAATGACGTCTGTGTCTGCCTGTCTGTATGTATGGCTGTAAGTCTATGCCTATGTCTGTGTGTGTGCGCGTGTTTGTGTGTGTGTGAGTCTGTGTGTGTGGCTGTGTGCGTGTCTGTGAGTGTGTGTATATGGGCGTAGGTGTAAGCGTGCGCGCACGCCGTGTGTGTGTGTGTCTGTTTGTGCGCTTGTGTGTGTGAGCGCTCTACAGCATAAACTATAGAAAGTAAAATTATAAAACTTTAAACTAAAGATTTGTATATGATTGGCAAGAAACCCGTCAAAGTCAAAGTGCTTGTTTATTCTAGTTCTTTTTGCAGTTTCTGCAATATCTCCAAAACGTCTGCACTTACAGAAAATCTACTAGTATTCAAAATGAAATATATTTATATTATATACAACTTTTGTTTGAAAATTTTCTTCAAAATATATACCAATTATAAGTAAATTGCTATTGAATTCTTAAACTTCTTATTTATGTTGCTATAGTTATGCTATACGTATATATATATATATATATTATATATATATATATATATATATATATATATATATATATATATATATATATATATATATATATATATATATATATATATATATATATATATATATATATATATATATATATATATATATATATATATATATATATATATATATATATATATATATATATATATATATATATATATATATATATATATATATATATATACGAGTATAGTTGAGTTTCAACTCTAATGCATAATTATATCTTATACTATTGTTTAAATCCAAAGCCATGTTGAATGTTTGTAACAGCTAACTGATTTATGTCAAAATAATTTTGAAATCATTAAACATCAAACGAACGCGTTAAACAATAATTGTTATAAAAACTAAAATAAGGCAACGTTATTAGTAAAAATATTTAAAATCTTATTTATCTGCATATTATTCTCACATATCTATCCGTCGTATAACTGCGAAACTTGGCATTGCATTTTTAACGATTTTGGCCAACTCTAATATTACGTATATAATTGAGGCAATGGGTAGAATAAACATGTCGTAAATTATAGTTTCGCTTAAGACGAAAACAAGAAGACATTGCGCGCTTTATTATATAAGCATATTAAAAGTAGGGAGGCGGAAGGCGACAAGATGAGAAATCGATAGCGCTTGTTTCGTCTTAAATCCGAAAATGAAGCTCTCGATATGATTCTCAAAAGTCTCATTCGTTATATTATTCTCATGCATACTAAAGTTAAACGTTTTAAAATATTTTGCAGGCCAAGGCGTGGCCAGTGAGTTCTGCAGGGCTGATACGTTTAATTTGAATTCTTTAAATTATAATTATTTATTTGTTTATTTAATTCTGTATACTGTGACTTGTTACAAACAATTTTAATATGTCTTACGTGGTTCAATAAATATATTAAACTATTAATATATTATACTTATTACCCACAAAATATAACTGACTTCATTTTCGCTTATTTTCAAAAAAAAACAACAAATACTTTGAGTCGACCTAGCAATTGCCGAGCAACATTTTTTCGAAAATCACATGAATCTCTAAAGACCCAATTTTAGCTTCAATCTTCTGAAATATGTTTGTATTCTCTAATATGTTGTCAATATATAATTTATTATACCAGTGTATTTTGTACTTGATGGGTAATAAAATCTACTATATTATTAACCTGAATTACTTCTGTTATAATTGCATGCACTGAAGCTATAATAAAATAAATATCTTGCATAGGTTGAATACCAGTGTGCTTGACCTCGTTGCACAAACTGTCAAAATAACATGCTATAATAAACAAACAAAAGTTATTCAATTTAATTTCATGAAATTGTGTCTTTATTAATAATATTTTATTCATTACTGCTCCAATGTGTGTTTCCTCTCTTATACGTAGTAATAAATCAGTATTGAAATCATGATAAAAATTGATCACGAAATGTGTGTTTGTGTGTGTGAATACACTACAGCCGATATTGTTAAAACTATAATCATGAATCTAAGATTTGTGCATGGCCCTGCAAAAATACCTTCATGTTTGCTAAAGTAATTTTATTTTTGCCATTTCTGCAATATCTCCGAAACAGCTGCACTTACAGCAAATAACGTTATATTTAAAATGAAATCACTTTTTCATTCATTTCATATTTTGCACAACTTTTATTTGAAAAGTTTCTTCAAAATGTATACCAGTTATAGGAAAATTGCTATTGAATTTCTTATTTATGTTACCATAGTTACGTAGATAAGAAAATGGATATTTAATATATCATATCAACTACTCCTGTCAAAATTTTGAGAGGAAAATAAAATACGACTGTGAAAAATATATTGAGTGGGAAAGTGTTAAAAGGTTAGTAAAGTATTAAAAATATTGTAAAATCCCGGAATATATTCTGTTTGGTATATTATTTATTTATTTTATTTGAAAAGTAACAAATTTTAGTCATATAATTATTAATATATTAAAATCAATAATTATTTATCCTTGAATTTTTCTAAATTTGTATTTTAGTATCTTTGTTATCTAAAAAGATATACCTACTATGTATAAGAATGTTCAGTGCAAGACATTGCAGATATGTATATTTATACTGATGTGCTGACTTAACTTCAAATGTAATGTAATACTAAATAAATTAGTGCATCCTTGAATCCTTACTTGTGTGTGAACGTTTTAGCTTTAAAAACCGTTGAACATGTTTAACTCTTGTTGGTTTTTAAGCGACCCCAAGATATTTCAAAAATAAGGAAAGCTGAGTAAATAACAAGATTCATAATGAAAAATATAAATGTTTCTAATAAATCTTTGAATTAAAAGTTTCCTCAAAAAATGTTTGCATTTAAAAAAAATCCTGTTTCAAATTACTTTATATAATGAAAACAATTGAATTAATGCTTCGTGATGATTGACATCTTTAATTAGCAGCGAACATTTGACAAATATACAATTGAGATTATTTTTTATCACGATAACATTTAACAAGTTGAAAGTTGTAAAATATGTAACTATCATACATAAAATTTTCACATTTGTATTTTAGTATCCTTCGTACACAGTGGATAAGTATACGAGATTTCTTTCTTTACCTTTATTTCGAGCTTTAGATTCTTATAATTAGTCATCAAGAATTAGAAATTGTAATAATAAAAAATAATAGATTAATTGAAGTTAAATATGACAACTTTCGAAGCTTTTCATTATTTAAATATTAACTCTGCATTGCGTAACCTGAAAATCATAATTACAATTTTATATTGCATTCGTATGTATACTTCGAACTTCAACTTTAACAATAATTCACTTGATGGAAGTTCAGCTTAGTTATGAAAGTTAATTGGATGGAAAGGGGTGAAAAAAGCATCTTCAGTCCCTAGGCGTTCTGCTCTTTATTCAAAATACAAAAAAAAGCAGAATGTTGTGGACAGAACACGCAGTTTCAGCCCTTTCCATCTAATAATTCACTTGTTATTATGATTAAATTTTCTCATTCAGATTTAAAACCTTAAATATATCACTTTTAGTATACAAAATGACTATCTGCCTGGAAAACTACCACAAATTCAGTCTTCAATTTTAATCAACATTCATATAATTTATAGAATTAAAAACTGGTAGTAGCCAATATTTATAAATACTCTTTTAAAAACAATTGCAGTGCTTGCAGTGGACTTTCTTATGCGTATTTGCTAAATTTTGTTTAGATAAGAAAGATATTAAATATATAAAAGAAAAACAAGAAAATATTCATTACGTTATATTAGAAATTATTATGGCCAGACGTATTCTAGTCCGGCCATAATAATAATAATTAAGAATGAATTTTGAACGTGCTAATACAAATGGTACATTAAAAATCAAACAATTAATAACTGTTATAAATATGTTATGGGCTGATATTAAAACAATATTATCTACCATTATAATTTACTTGGCAACTAAATTTAAAAATATACTAACAGGAATGATATTTCCTGATAAGTGTTTCGATATTGTTTACTTTAACTGAGGAATAATTTTGAATGCTACTTTAAATTGTTTATAAGTCCAACTCTAAATAGCAAAATTATGTCTGTAAGTGCAATCATTTTTGAAATACTGAAAAAAGGACAAGAGTAAACGTACATTTTTACTTAATATATTCTTTTCCAAAATAATAAACCTGGAAAGTATTCTAATCAATAATTTGAATTTCATATTTGCATGGCAACGATTAAACAGATACAATTCCAAAATGGTTAGGGTCATTCAAAATAAATATTATCGACTATGTATATATATATATATATATATATATATATATATATATATATATATATATATATATATATATATATATATATATATATATATATATATATATATATATATATATATATATATATATATATATATATATATATATATATATATATATATATATATATATATATATATATATATATATATATATATATATATATGTATATATATATATATATATATATATATATATATATATATTATATATATATATATATATATTATAATAACCTGTAATCTTATTAGACATTTCGGAATTTTCATGAAATTCCCCTGAATTTATGAAAAAACAAATGCCACCAATATAGGTTCTCGGATAGTTTTACCTTCTTATTCAAAGTAAAGTAAAGATTGTAAGCACAATAACAAACCAAAAGGTGCATTTTCGTTAAAATCTCGCGTTTTTTTTCATGATTAGAATACTTACTTATTACTTCGTATAAGAAAGTAAAATCAATATTTAACGAAAATATCCGTTTTAAGGGTTCTTGAATTCATTTTGACTACTTTTGCAATAAGGTATTTCTGTGTATCTGGCTGTTTCTGTGTGAACCCTTCACTCCAATACCGTTCTACAAATACGAAATTTATAATATAAATTTGCATATTCATCGGAAGAACCGCTTTGAAGGTAATATTTGAAACAAAAATTAATGTTTATTCTTGTTGTTTGTCGAAAATGGCTGGAGTAAATCATGAGATTCAAATTAAATGTATAATATTTCTAGTAACTTTTATTAGAACAGTTTGTTGTAATTGTAAAATTAATAATTCAATTTCCTTGAATAATTCCATTTACATTTTATATTCTGTATACACAAATATAGGTTTTTTCTTTTCATGTGTACGTTATGAAAATATATTTTTACAACCGATAGATTACTGCACTATACCGATCATTATAATTAGCTCACCGTACGTAGTACCGAAGAGCTTAAGCAGTCGGTCGTGTGTCTATAGGTGTGGTAGATTGAAAATTATCTTTAACAAAATGTTCATCTTTTATCGTCTTGAATCCAAACATATATATATATATCATATATTTGGATGCTAGTCGTCACTCGCTCGTAAGACCAAAATTTTGTCGCTCCATTTTCTCTGAAGATACTAAACGGATTGACACCAAATTTGGTATGCATAATTTATGGTACACCTTTCGTGCCGTTTGCGTTATAAATATTTTCGGTTTTAATTTTTTTTCAATAATTGAAACCTAACGCATAAGAAATATTTAATAATTGTTCAATAATTGATCTGATACGACTAGCACCAACTATTTTTGCACAGCTATATATGAAACGGATAAATCCTTTTTAATCGACTGTTGACAGAAATGTCAGTGATATTGATGGTTGTAGTATATATAGTTTTTTTCCGACTTGTGCGATGTTTTCACTAATATGTTTGACAGTTTATTTATTAGATTGATCTCTGTATCATTGTTGGTCTGATTGTTACTTCGTTCTTACAATTTTTAAGAAGAAAAAGCTTCATAATACAGACAAAATTTACATTTTTATTGATTTAAACTGCAATTAGATTCTATGTTTAGGTTATATTATTAAATTAAATTTTGTAGTGACGCAAACATGATAATTAAATTTAATACTGAGTGAAAATAATTCTTATTGGTTAGTTTTATAGATTTTAGTGACCTTATAGCAACAGTACGAAAGACCACTTTTTATTTATGTCACTATAAGTATGCGATCAATAATGTGAGAATAGTTAAATGTATCAAGTATATTATATAGCATTTTGGATTAGCTTAGTTATGAATTATTGTTTATCATTGATATTTTAAATTATTATATTACAGAAAGCATTATCATGTATCGTAACCTTAACTATGCCATATAACACAAAATATGCATATACTCGCATGCGTGAAGTTCAACTTAAAATATTAGCAACATAATTATAAATCTATCCGACGACGATAGGGACAATAAATAATACTTAACAAAATGGCGAATAAAGAATAGTGAAGCATTTAACTAATTTAGAAGTTGTTTGTAATTTTCTTAGATTGAACATATAAACTCGGAAATTGTTGACCAGTAATCATCCAATATTGTAAAATTAATCCCAAAGTTATACTGCCAAAAATTTGTGAATAAACTTGTTAACTAGGGTGCACTTAAACTTTAAGTGTAGCAAAATTTGTCCTAACTTTTATCTTAAGATGAAACTCCTCGTAAGACTTGTCGTTGAAATATCTATACGAGTACATCCATATTTTTTAAATAATTTGTTACTGGATAATTTGTTCTTAATTTTTGTTAAATTTCTGTTTAAGTTCTATTATGTATATACGTATGTATGTACGGTCCATTTAAGACAATATTATGCAACCCGTAAAATAGTTAAAATAGAATAAGCAATTATTTTGCAGTAGCGTGTGCGAGTTATAACTAAAACATCCGCCATGTGTCGGCCCTAAACTTTC